>PVKP010003527.1:0-107742 GCA_004027715.1 Plecturocebus donacophilus | reverse complement strand
GTCGGTAGCAAGTTCCTGACAGGTTGTACAGCAGCCCTGGCTCAAGGATTTCTCCCCCTGCACCATTCCTAAGACTGTTTGCTAGTTGATTCTTTGTTTTGGCAATTGGATGGTTTTGATGAATTTGCTGTGATCCAGGGGTGTTCAAGTACTTCTCTGAGCATTGGCCTCTGGCTGGGATTATGCTTCAACAGTCTTGAAATGAAGTCCCTGGCTCCCTCTGTTACAAAGTCAGGGAATGTGAATTCAACCTGGAGTACAGCAAATGACAAAATATCACAAAACACAGGTTAGAGAGATCAAATAGTATAGATATTCGGACCTTGGCCTGAAGTTCAGGCTGATAAGGAAAGAATTCCAGCAGAAGTGCTGGGTCTTTTTCAGTGATGTCTTACCCGTGATATTCTTTTGTAGGTCTCTTGGTATGTGTTTGCCTCAAAGGGAGGCTTCCCAACTAAAAATTCATAGCAAAGAACTCCAAGGCTCCAGAGATCCACCTTCTCATCATGCATCCGACCTTCAATCATTTCGGGAGGCAGGTAGTCCAGGGTGCCACAGAGTGTGGTCCTCCTAAAAACGGAGGGAGGCTCAAGTTGATGTGCTTCTGGTTTCATGATCACAATAGCTGCTAAAAATCATTAATTCCACGAACACTGAGCACTTCCCTGGGCCAGATCCTGTGTCCTAGCAAGTAGCTACTATTATAAATTCCCATGGGAAACAGAGTAAGGTCACACAGCTAGCCACCAAAACCTTAATCCCAAATTTGTCCCACTCCAGAACCTCCCTGAATGATCTAGAACGTAAGAAACTGAATGTATCACTACCACACAAAAGCTGCCATGCAATGTTCTCTGTAAATACGATTTAGAGTTCTACAACTGCATATAGATATTACAAATATGCTAAGACTCTTAAGAGCCTGGTGGCAATGACAAGACACTAGAAACTGTCCCATTGTAACTGCACTGGGGTTGGAGATGTAGATACATGCTGCCTTGTGGTAGATCTTTGGTACGAGAGATGCTGAAATTCTGAGGGTGGCCTATGAAATACTCTTGCCAAAAATATTTAATCTCTTCAGGCCCTGAGACCTAAATCCCAGTTTTCAGCAAATATGGGGAATAAAGGTCCAAGTTAAGTGGCAACACAATCAGAAAAGTCCACTTTAAAATAAGAGACTGGTCTGACTTAAGACCACAGACACAATCAAATACAAAGCATGGGGCTTGGTTAAGTTCTGATTTTATAAACCAGCTATAAAACGTCATGGACAATAGGACTAAATATTAGATATTAACAATTCTGTTAGGAGTGATTTCCTTGGGAGAAATCATAGTTCTAATTACATAGGAAAATATCCTTATTTTTAGGAGATGCATACTATTACAGTGCTTAAGGTTGAAGCATCATAAGTTTGCAACGTATTTTCAAGTGTTCACCAAAAAAGTAGATGCAGCCAATATGACAAAATGGGAACAACTGCTGAACGTAGGCACTGGATAGACAGGTATGCCATCAACTACCAATTCAGCATTTCTGTCAGTTTAGGTTTTCCTAACAAACATTGGAAAAAAGCTGGGGACAGCAGACATCAAGCCAGAACAGTCCATGTGGGTTTGAGTTGCTTTGTATCAGCTGCTCTTCACCACCGATGCTTATGCCTGGCACCCACTGAGCACATAAACAGTCATTCACCACTGAATTGTGACCTAGGATTCAGAAGCTACCACTCTGGTCATCTAATCCCTCCATCACCACTGATGGACTGAACTGGGGGTTCTCAAACTCAGACAATAACAAGGAAATTATTATGATTATTAATATCTGGGATTCAGAGTGAAGTGACTATCAGTTACGTAATCTTTTCAGAAAGCAATAAGCTATCTTTGCTATCACAATTCAACAGGTTAAGATCCAGTTTAACTCTGTGATTCAATGAAGCCTATAATTCTTTATTCTGGTTTGTCTTACCAGGTAACAGCTCCCATTAATGACAACCAGTTTAAAAAAAAAAGAGAGAGACTGAATCAGTAGATTCTATGAACTTCTGGGAACAATGCTTAGAAGTGCTCTGTAACAAAAGCAAAGAGTTTCTCCCTCACATATAACCTATTTTAGGCTATACTTTTTCTTTTTAAACTAGCTTTAATTTTTTTTACTTTTTTGCCAGAGTTCTTTTGGCTAAAATCAGCTTTATTTTTAAAAGTCATCTGGCTATAATTTGAGTCCTTCCCCAAAGTTGACAAACCTTGATCAGTAGATATATGCTTTAGAGTGCCCCACTTCCCATGAAGTTTCAAAGCTTATTTAAACTCAAATTTAAAACAGTAGAGAATATTGTAGTTCATTTGGAAAGTTCCCTAAGATTTTCACAGTTTTGAGACTGACATCTCTGCTTCAGCTGTGAGAGGGGACAAGCAAGGGCTATCCCTACTATTGACAGAGGTCGACCAAAGAGAATCTCTCACCACCACCCTCAAAGCTCCACCAACTAATTTGGTTTCTGAGTTCCCTGATGCAGACTGCTGGATCTTTGTCAGTGCTGTCCTCTGGAACATCTCCCCCTCTCCTCATCCAGGAAGCAGCAGAAGTGAAAAGAATCCTCCCCTCAACACATGGGCACTTCACCTGTCATATACTTGTCCTATCTGTTGACTCATTTCTCCCCTTCATTAGCCTCAAAGGACATTAAGCATCTTTAACCCTAGGCCTAGAACACTATTAATAGCCCCAAATCACCACAGAATAACATTTTCTTGAAAACACTAGTTGACTATTAAGCCTAAATTACTCCGAAGTACTTCTGGGTTAGCCACCTACCCCTTTTATCACACAAAATCTCCACTGAAATATATTCTGTTTAGCTCATGATTAGCTCCCAGGGCGTTTGCTAAACCAAACAACCTCCACCTGTAAAGTTACATACCTGGAAGATGGAGCATGTACTGACCACCCAAAATCTGCAATTTTAAGCTCTCCAGCTGATCCAAGAAGTAAGTTCTCTGGCTTAATGTCTCTATGAATAACTCTCTTTGAATGACAGTAAGACAGGGCATTTGCCAATTCTGTGATATACTGGTAAAAAAAATATTGAAAGGCTGTTTTAGATATTGTATAACACAAGTTAATATTAGACATCTCTTCTGAAAGGAACATAACAGATTTAACCTGTTTTGCAGGGTTGGGCTAGGCATAGTGGCTCACACCTGTAATCCCAGCACTTTGGGGGACTGAGGTGGGAGAATCACTTGAGTCCAGGAATTCAAGACCAGCCTGGGAGACACGGCAAGACCCCATCTCTACTAAATTTAAAAACTAGTGATGGTGCATGCCTGTAGTCCCAGCTACTTGGGAAGCTGAGGTGGGAGGATCGTTTGAGCCCAGGAGGTCAAAGCCGCAGTGAGCCTTGATCACAACACTACACCACTACACTTCAGCCTAGGTGACAGAGTGAGACCCTGTCTCAAAAAGAAAAAGACAAAACAAAAAAAACACATTATACAGGTTTTAAAGCAAGCATTGTAGAAACTACACAGGTCTACAAAAAAAAAAAAAAAAAAAAATCGATTGAACCAACTTATAGTGATTAGCATGAAGTAAAATTACTGAATGCTTAGTCATCTCTTTGCTAATACAGTTAGTGTGATGTCCACAGACAGAAAAGACATTCAGCTAGTTAGAGCTAGCTCTTAAGTTGGTGCCATTTCAATGCAAAACACAATTACTTTTGCACTAACCTAACAGTTACATCACCATATGTCAACAAATGGCCCTGCAGCAATGAAGTAATACAGTAAGTGCTGAAGAATTCAGATGTGTAAATACTGACTTTTTCTTTTTTAGAAAAAAAATTAACTTTTCAAGTACAGTCAATTTCCTTTTTTAAAACCAAGATCATTCTATGACAGAAGAATTTATTTAAAGCTAAAAATTTACTTCAAGAGTATCAGGAGAAGGTTGGGCGCGGCTCATGCCTGTAATCTCAGCACTTTGGGAGGCCAAGGCGGGCAGATCACCTGAGTCAGGAGTTTAAGACCAGCCTGATCAACATGGACAAACCCTGTCTCTACTAAAAATACACGTGGAGAAACCCCGTCTCTACTAAAAATACAAAATTAGCTGGGCGTGGTGGCGCATGCCTGTAATCCCAGCTACTGGGGAGGCTAAGGCAGGAGAATCACTTGAACCCGGGAGGCGGAGGTTGCAGTGAGCCAAGATCAAGCCATTGCACTCCAGCCTGGGCAACAAGAATGAAACTCCATCTCAAAAAAAAAGAGTATCAGGAGAAAAATTATCCAGAACAATAAACAAAAACTAAAAAGTAGTTGTACTGACATTAAATAGCAGGTTAAATTTTGGCTTATAATAAGCCAGCATAGAAGTACATAAGAAATCAGTCCTTTTGTTAATTTTATTTCCCTTTTTTTTGTTTTAAATAGAGATGGGGGTTCTCGTTATGTTGACCAGGCTGGTCTCAAACTTCTGGCCTCAAGTCATCCATCTCAGCCTCAACAAAGTGCTATGATTACAGACATGAGCCACCGCACCTGGCCAAGTTACTATCTTCTAAGAAAAGTTCTCCTGGCCAGGGACAGCGGCTCATACCTGTAATCCCAGCACCTTTGGGAGGCCGAGGCAGGTGGATCACCTGAGGTCAGTAGTTCGAGACCAGCCTAACCAACATGGTGAAACCCTGCCTCTATTAAAAATACAAAAAGTAGCCAGGCGTGGCGGTGCATGCCTGTAATCCCAGATACTCAGGAGGCTGAGGCAGGAGAATTGCTTGAACCCGGGGAGTGGAGGTTGCAGTGAGCCAAGATCGTGCCATTGCACTCTAGCCTGGGCAACAAGTACAAAATTCTGCCTCAGGAAAAGAAAAAAAAAATAGCAAAGTTTTCCAGTCCCTGTCTCAAAGATTTAGCAAGCAAGTCCAGTATGTATGTACGTATGTATGTATTTAATTATTTTTAAGAGACAGGGTCTCACTCTGTTACCCAGCCTGGATTGCTGTGGCATGATCACACCTCACTGCAGCCTTGAACTCCTGGGCTTAAGCAATCCTTCCGCCTCAGTCCTGCCAAGTAGCTGGGACTACAAGCGTGTGCCACCATGCCTAACTAATTTTGTTGTTGTTGTTGTTGTTGTTGTTGTAGAGACAGAGTCTTCCCATGTTGCCTAGGCTGGTCTCTAATTCCTGACCTCAAGTGACCCTCCCACCTTAGCCTCCCCAAGTGCTAAGATTACAAACGTGAGCTACCATGCCTGGCCCAGAATTTATTTTAACATGTAGATAAGAACTGTTTGTTTGAATATTGAAAAAATATATTTAGCTCTGCCTGAAGTTTGAGAAGAGTTGGTTTTCTAAAGCAATTGCTAGACAGGATTGAACATTATTTTACATCAAAAAGGTTTACTAAACTGATGGGTAAAAACCAAATGTGACTGTCAGAAAAAACATTTTTCATTCTTTCGGCCCAAAGCCAGAGATCAAAATTTAGACCACAGTAAACTGAAGGCAAATACAAAGAAAGCTGCTCTTCTAACTACACCAATTTTGAGTTACTGATACTTTAACTGTACACATTAAAGTCTGAGAGGGCAATGGATTTCACTCCTCAAGTCATTTCCAGACAAGAAGCCATTCGTTTTATGATGGCTCTCTGGCACTGCCACCTCCTCCACACCTCACATGTTATTAGACTGCAGCTATGGATCAGTCGCTGACATGTCTCTACAATTCGTTTTATTTGAATTCATCTGAAAAGGAAATCAGGTACATGTGTAGTCATTCTAACTACTAAGGAATCTAGAAAGAAATAATCTTTCATTTTCTTTCAAATAACTATGTGCTTACACCAAAACTCCACCTAGAGTGAAGCCTCGGGTGTGAGGGGAGACTACAGAGAAGTAGGACAATGTGTCATTTTATACTGTTGGTACAAGGTGAACCTTTTCAAGTAGAATATCAATGTCAGAAACTGAAGAAAAAGATTAACCGACCCAAAACAACAAACTACAACCCACCATAAGCATGATTACAAGGAAAAAAAAAACCAAGGGTAAAATGTGAGTACCTGAGGCAGAGTCACTATCACTAATGAGCATAGATTTCCTTATTGATCTGTAAGAGAAAGTTGGCCCAAAAGATGAATTCATAAAGAAATATTAATTGCCAATTAAATAAGAAGCTGATTTGTTTAGCTAATATTTAAAAAGTGAATTAGAGATCTATTTCTACTTAGGAGAAACACAGACATTTAAGATTAAGGCTTTAAGTTTAAAACAGTATGTTGCAGACACAAGAGCAAAGGGCTATTTGTCAATAGTATCATGATTTCATCAGATACTGAAAGTAAAAAGGCTTGAACTTAAATGCCATTTATATCAATGTCAAAAAGAAAGAAAACTAGTCTCCACACTACCCAGAGATAACCAAGAAACAGAAAAAAATCAAAGTAACCGCCATTCAACATGCCTTATCAGCCGCCAATCCAATAAGAAATGGCCCAAATTAAGACTCTTTGACTTCTTAAAACAAGTAATGTTAATCACATAAAGAAGGAGAAGCACAAAAAGCACAATCATGAAATAAAAAACTGACGCATTGGACTTTAATTAAAAATACAGCCTGGGAGCCCAGGCACGGTGGCTCACACCTGTAATCCCAGCACTTTGGGAGGCTGAGGCAGGCAAACCACCTGAGGTCAGGAGTTCGAGACCAGCCTGGCCCACATGGTGAAACCCTGTTTCTACTAAAAATACAAAATTAGCCGGGCATGATGGCAGGTGCCTGTAATCCCAGCTACTTGGGAAGCTGAGGCAGGAGAATTGCTTGAACCCAAGAGGTGGAGGTTGCAGTGAGCTGAGAACCACGCCACTGCCCTCCAGCCTCAGTGACAGAGCGAGACTGTCTTAAAAAAAAAATTACAGCCTGAGCAACATGGTGAGACAGTGTCTAAACAAAAAATACAAAAATGAGCTGGAGGTGGTGGCACCCACCTGTAGTCTCACCCACTTGGGAGGATCACTTGGCTCAAGAGGTAGAGGCTGCAGTGAGCAGAGATCGCACCCCTGTACCCCAGCCGGAGCGACAGAGTGAAACCCTGTCTCTCTCTCTCTCTCTCTCTCTCTCTCTCTCTCTCTCTATATATACATATATATATATATATATACATATATATACATATATATATATATACATATATATATATACATATATACATATATATATACATATATATATACATATACATATACATATATATATACATATACATATACATATATATACATATATATATACATATATATATATATATATATATTAAAAACAGCTTTGTGAAAGACACAGATAAGAGAATGAAAATAGAAGGCACAGATTGGGAGAAAATACTTGCAAAAACATGTGTGACAGACGACCTGCATCCAAAATATACAAAGAACTCTTAAAACTCAACACCAAAAACTCAAAAAAAAAAAAAGACAAAGATTTCAACAGGTGCCTCAAAGATGATACACAGGTAGTACATAAAAAGATGTTCAACATCGAATGTCATTAGGAAACTATAAATTTAAAAAATGAGATACCACACATGCCTATAATGCAAAACTAGGCCAGATGTAGTGGCTCACTCCTGTAATCCCACAATTTTGGTAGGCATGAATTGCTTGACACCAGGATTTTGAGACCAACCTGGGCAACATGCAAAATCTTGTTTCTACAAGAAAATACAAAAATTAACCAGGCAGGGGGGCACGTGCCTGTAGTCCTTCCTAGCTACTTAGGAGGCTGAGATGGAAGGATAGCTTGAGCCAGGGAGGCTGAGGTGGGTATCGAACCACTGCACTCCAGTCTGGGAGACAGTGAGACCTTGTCTCAAAACAAACAAAAATAAAAAACACTGACATCAAATGTTGGCTAGGATGAGAAGCAATAGGACCTCAATTCATTGATTAGAATGTAAAAATGGTATAACCACTTTGGAAGACTGATAGTTCCTCACAAAGCAAAATACAGTCTTACCATACGAACCAGCAATAACACTCCTAGATATGTGCCCAACTAACTGAAGACTTGTGTTTCACAAAAACCTGCATGCAAATGCTTACAGCCAAAGCATGATAACTGTCAAAAACCAGAAGCAACCAAGATACCCTTAAGTAGATGAATAGATAAACTGAGGTACTTCCATATAATGAAATAATGGAATATGATTTAGTGATAGATAAAAATAAATCAACAAGCTCTCATGCCTCCAAAAATATATAGATGAATCTTAAATGCATATTGCTAAGTGAAAGAGCTGATCTAAAAAGGCTATGTACTGTTACAATTCCAATTATATGATATTCTAGAAAAGGCAACAGAGACAGTAAACAGATCAGTGGTTACCAGAGAGGTAAGGAGGGGATGAGTAGATGAGACACAGCATTTGTTTTTTTAAGAGCAGTGAAACTATTCTGTATATCATAATGGTGGATACATGGCATTGCGTATTTGTCAAAATTCTCAGAATTTTACAGCACACATGAAAATCAATCTCAGGATATGCAAATTTAAATGATTCCATCTTGGGCATCACAGCATGGAATACAGACTGTGACAAAAGAATCTCACTGCATTACAAATATAGGAAACAACCTCAGCAAAGGGCATGGGAGTGAAGTGTGGATCCAGGCAGCTTTGGAAATGGGTGGAGTCTATAAAACAAAGGCCAAAGGAAGTGCACAGAAGCACTCTAACTGACAAAGTTGGTTCCCACAGGGCAGCTGGTTAACAATTCTGATACCATTATTCATGTACACTGGAATTGAATAATTACATAAAAGGATGGTGGGCAGTGAAATTCAGGTCTCTCACTTTTGGAATGGGAGTTTACAGGTAAACAGGAGGAAGCTAGAATGAAACATGGAAATGGAGTCAAGTTGAAGACATCGGTATGAATTCATGTTATGTTTAAGAAAGAGATAGATGGATAAATCTATACACAGATTAGCGTCTACATATATTCCCTTGATCTGTCAGCTGAAAGCCTAGAAGTAGTGACACCATAGTAGCAATGAGTACACCAAGTGCCCAGTTCTCAGTTTCTAGTAATATTCTCCAAAAAAAAGGAACCAGAGCTCCTTGAAGAAATGGTTCCATTCTAGAACTGGAGCAGGAAATACACAAGATGAGGCTTGAGCATCTTGTATCAGAAAGTAAGGAAGTACAAGGCCAGGCGGGGTGGCTCACACCGTAATCCCAGCACTTTGGGAAGCTAAGGTGGGCAGATCACCTGAGGTCAGGGGTTAGAGACCAGCCTGGCCAACATATGAAACCCCGTCTCTACTAAAAATACAGAAATTAGCCGGGTGTGGTGGTGCCCGCCTGTTAATCCCAGCTACTCCAGAGGCTGAGGCAGGAGAATCACTTGAACCCAGGAGGCGGAGGCTGCAGTGAGCCAAGATCACAGTATTGCACTCCACCCTGATACTCCATCCCAAAAAAAGAAAAAAAATGTGTTTTAAAACACACACACACACATCCCAAAACCACAATGATTTTCCCAGGACCCTTATAAAAGAAAAAGAGCTGCCAGTGGCGAAAGTTGCAATGATCTGAGCCACAAAATCAAGTATTGGATTATAGCTCAAGGGATAAAATAAAAACCCAGGAGTCTACATTTTTAAATAAATGATTAAATAAGGGAGAACAGCCTTATCTCTGGCACTGAATTCCAGAAAACTTATGGGAATACTCCATCTAGTAGTACTTCTCTACTCCTTAAGTGTGGGCTATTCATAGTAACTTCCTTTGAAGAAATATAGTATGGAAAGGGGAGGAAATAGTAACTTTACAGTGGAGAAACCAGAAAAACACTGCCTCAATGAGAAAATCAAGCTGACATCCACAGTTAAAAGTCCTAAGAGTTTACATCTCTGGTATGTGGTAACAATGCACTTTCTCTGATCTCCCTCTCAAAAACCCTTATGCCCATCTAATCATGAGAAAAAGAAAATCTGAATAAAATGTGGACTTAATAGTTATACATCAATATTGGCTCACTGACTGTGACAAATGTGCCATATTGATACAAGATGTTAGCAGGACAATTAGCAGGAAATTTGGTGTGAGGTATATGGAAATTTGGTGTGGGATATATGGGAACTCTCTATACTATATTCACAATTTCTGTAGCTCTACAACTATCCTAGAGGTACAGTGGTGTGCACCTATAGTCCCAGCTACTTAGGAGGCTGAGGTGGAAGAATCTCTTGAAGTCTAGGAGTTCTAGTACAGCCTGGGCAAGGTAACAAGACCCTGTCCTTAAAAAAAAAAAAAAAAAAAAAAAAGTAGAAACTATTCTAAAATAAAACATCTATTAAATAAAATGAGGGCAACTATCTATATACATTATATACATTTCCATAGAAAACAGTTGTGCAAACTAGGTACAAAAGCAGCCACAACGTTCTACCTGGTTTTGGACTTTATCTGTACATCTGGTACAACCAAGCTATTTTGATTTTTCCACTTCAAATATTTGATATTAACCTGTCCTTTGATCAAGACAAAACCCACTCTACTATAAGGAAAGGTATAGTGCTATGGAGGACAGGTATAAAGGAAACGGAATTTGCCTGGACAATAAATGAAAACTTACAGTAGCAGTTCTCTGCTCATCAAACTTTGAAAGTTTCTGAAGCTCTCTATAGACTGTTCCAAGTGGTGCATATTCCAGAATTAGGTAGACTCTGGTGGCATCATGGAAATAACCATACAGTCTGAGAATGTTAGGATGCCTGCGATGAAAAATAAACATTCTAGCACTTGGTTTGGAGCTGACAAGACTATGAACAAACCCTTCATGAAAAACCAGTAGTGTTTCACATGAAACCCCCCTCCAAACCCCACTTAAGAAACAAACTATAAACCCACTCCAAGAAGTACATATATACCCACATATCATTTTACATGCATTTCAAAGTATTAATGGACCTCTGGCTTAATTAAGACTATTTCCTTTCTTTAGGCATATTTATTCTTAGGAGGAAAATTCAGCTGAATATTAATTATCTACATATTAAAAAGAAAGACATGGCATTGCCACAGTTGTTTGCTACCCAGACACTGTGACAGATCAAAGCAGTGATTAGTAATGGCGGTAGGTGGGTGCCAAGCAGACTGGGCAGGTGCAGACTGTGGACAGCAGGGAGCAGCCAATGGGAAGCACAGCCCATGTGAGATGCCCACCCCTCCCAGCCCCAGCCAGGTGTTGCCAGGTAGAGACACACCAGGCCTGATGTGGCCAGACTTGAAGTATTAGCATCTGATTCAAATGTGAAAAACACTGAAAGCAAAAAGAAAAAATGGAAAACCAAAAACTCACCAGCCCTAGTCAAGCTGCAGGTAGCTGCTCGCAACTCCTGCCTACCTCAGAATATGGGGTACCATTCCCCTTCATTATCCACCATAAAGACTTTCCCATATAAATTACTCCATTAACAAAACATTAAATCCTCAAGTCATTTTTCAGGATCAGACATTAAATCCTCAAGTCATTTTTTCAGGATCAGAGCACTTAAGTGTAGATACATCTCTGAAAAATGACAAATTTAATCATTCTTTGTGGTACTATGAAAAGCAGGCCCTCTAAAAGATAAATCTATACTTTTTTTTTAAAGAAAAGGAATACGATTTTATTTTAACCTGCAGAGCATGGGAGAATCGCAGGAGAATGATTACTCAATAACCCAATGGGGTACAGAAGCTTATCTTTCTCATAGGGTAGGAGGAAGAGGAAAAGGCCATGCGTTTGAAGGCAGTGCATCATAAGAGGGAGTGAATGGACCTGGGAAGAGGCTGACATTACAGGAGGGGGAGGGGCACAGCATCTGTGAATATTCTTTCAAACATGAACCTGAAAACTCACCGAAGGTGGGACTGTATTTCTACTTCTCTTCTGAGCTGATGCTCCACTCCTGCTTTCTCTAGCTGAGCCTTAAATAACACTTTAAGAGCCAGAATAAACTTGCTTTGTTTTTCTCTTGCCAAATAAACATTACCAAACTTTCCTTTACCCAGAGGGCGGCCGATTTCAAAGTCTTCCAAAGACCATTGCCTCCTAGGAAGGAATTTGAACCTTTTAGAATATGAAAACAAATCTTTCCTAACAAATTTTCAATGAATAGTAGACACGTTCTATGAATAATTTTAGATTCAAACTTGTACTCAGTATTTACCCTTAGCAAGAATCAAGGCAGTCACCACTGTCAAAGAGTTTTGCCACAATGTGAAACTCTGACTTCCCCAGCTGCTGTTAGGTGTGAAAGTCAGATCTGAATCACTCCACGGGAAATGTCCCAAGGGTGCACTATGCTCAGAGGAACAGGCCCATGACAACACTGAAAACCATAAAAAGGATAAGTGACCAGAGAGGGAGGAATGCTTTCAGACCATCTGGGTGCCTCTTTCAAACTAACCACGGCCACCACTTCCAGTCCCAGAGGTGCTAACACTCTCTGGGTGGAAAACCACTCTGGTGGCAGACACAGAGCTATTGTTACTAATGGAAGCAGGATGGAGCCCACAGGCTACAGGGGCGTGAGAACCAATGGATTTAGTCTCAGCCTCTGTTAGGCCACTAAAAGCAAAATTGACTGTGGGTTCATTCCTCGCTCCTCCCCTACATTTCAGAGTCCAGACAGTTCAGAAGTTGAGAGCAGGCTTTTAGAAAAGACCTGGGGAAGATATTACAGCCAATCTTTATAATAAAGAACTAAAGCTATAATTATAATACTGTCAAAACCCTCAGTCATATATGAGTATATAATTCTGCAACATATTCTATTTTTTTAAAACTTGTACTTTTATACAATAAAAAAGTACAGATACATATATAAACCATATGCAGTGGTTACTTCTAAGGACAGAGAGGAACTTCCACACATTTCTGTAACAGATTCTCATACAAGCTTTTTCTAAATTTGAAAGCAATTTTTTAAAGCACTTCTGAGTCCCTAGTAAAATACCTAAATACACAAAATTCCATTTTTAAGATTGGAAATCTGGAAACATTTATATCCTCTAAATGAAAATAAAGACCTCATTTTTTCCCCCAAGAGTTCTTACAACTAAATTTACAATGAAGTAGTATATTCTAGTAGAATAGCACAGAACTTTGTAAATAAGAAAGCTTACTTTTTTGATTCTTCATTTTTCTGTTTTGATGCCAGTTCTTCCTCAGGATTATTTTCTATATGGAATAAGTTAAAAACCTATTTTTAGAATAACTATATAGGATAAGTTGTGAATAGAGGTGAATTAAAGAATTGGTCACCAAAATATTAATGGTATGTCAAGAATAAGCCTGTTTTTTTGTTTTGTTTTGTTTTCCTTATAGAAAAAAAGGGCTACTACACCCTGACTTCCAACATGTGAAGTCTTTATAGAATTTCTAAAGATGGGCAGACATATATAGAGACAGGCCCTTCTCTGATAAATTAAAGGCAGACTGTGCAGGTTCTTCTAAAGGCTCCGTTTCCAGATGAAGAGCTTTTCTGGCAGAATTGCCAATCTTCCCATGCATGCCAAGTTGCCACCTTGTCACCTTTTTCCCTCACTAGGTAGTCCAGTCAACTGTCCATACCCCACATACAAACTGTCACCAACATGTAGCAAAACAGGCCAGCTACCCTCCATTATATTAATAAGTTGCTAAGGGGAAATATAAAAATAAATGCTACCAATTCGGCAAAATGCACAATGAACAGTTGTGCAACAGAGGACTGGGGTAACTATTTCATTAGCCACAAGAACATATGGGACATTTCCACTTGTCTGTCTCCAGCATCTCAAATTCTAACAGCACATGATGGTCGTGCTCAGGTATTTGTATGCAAGTGCAAACTCTTCCTCCTCGTGCCTGTCACGTGTGCACCCCTCCAGCCTCCAGTTCACTAACTTAGTTACAATCCCAACTCCTTGTTACTCATCTTTCAGGTACAATGTAATTGCCCAGTTCTATTGAGTCTGCATCTTTAAATGAGCTCTCGAATTTGTCTGCACCTCTCCATCCTGGCCATCTCTTTGGATTAGTTAACTGCTTCTGAGTTTTAGCTTCCTCCTCTGTAAAACTGAGTTAACAACTGGCTACCTTCATGAAGTGGTTACAAGGATTGAATGAGATGACAAGGATGAAGCACACCCTTCAGTTCGGGGAATGAGCACTTAACAGCTGGTAAATAATAGCATCCACTAAGAATTGAATGAGATGACGTGGATGAAGCACACCCTTGAGTTCGGGAAATGAGCACTTAACAGCTGGTAAATAATAGCATCCACTTCGCTCCACAGAGCAGGTCATTGCCATGTCTGACCTCAACCTCCTTCCTGTCTGGTACTCCTAAATCCAGCAGTCCTACTCCAATTTATTCAGTACTTCCACAGTAAGCTTTCTTTTTTTCTTTTTTTTTGAAACGGAGTCTCCCTCTGTCACCAGGCTGCAGTGCAGTGGCGCTATCTCAGCTCACTGCAATCTCCACCTCCCAGTTCAAGTGATTCTCCTGCCTCAGCCTCCTGAGTAGCTGGGACTACAGGCACGTGCCACCATGCCCAGCTAATTTTTGTATTTTAAGTCAAGTAGGGACGGGATTTCACCATGTTGGCCAGGATGGACTTGAACTCCTGACCTCGTGACCCACCCGCCTCAGCCTCCCAAAGTGCTGGGATTGCAGGCGTGAGCCACTGCGTCCAGCCTCCACAGTAAACTTTCTAAAAGACAAAGTTCCCTTCTCAGTTCAAAAAACCTTCAGTAGCTTCCAAATGCCCTACAGACGAGGCCCCATTCCTTAACATGGCCATCAATGCCCACGGTGACGTCACCACAGCCTGCCTCAATTCATCCACGTCTCTAGATTTCCCCCAAACTTCAGAAGATGTCAGTCCTTCAAGTACACTTACTCCAAGCACCCTACATCCAGACTCACTAATCAACAATCAAAAGGATACCGATTGATGCTATGTCTTCCCTGGGTGCCCAACTCTTCCAAGAGGCTGAGAATGAGGTCTGGATTCTTAGCGGTCTGGCCCATAGGCAGACACTGTTACTTCAACCCAGATGCCATATTTTCTCCCCATCCTCAACAGATATACAAGCTAGGGCTCCAAATAATAAGTGCAAGTATATACACTTGCTTTTTTAACAATGACGACAAAGAATGACTATCCAGTGAGTCTCAAAACCTAGCTTACCAGGTGCTGACGGCTGGGGCTGCTTGCTCTTTTGGGTGTTGCTTAGTGGCCTGCAGACAGGCTGAGGTACACTGTTTGCCTGCAATTGCTTCTGCTTCTGAACCGGCTTGTGACTGGAGACAAGCTTTTGTGCTTGCAAAGGAACACGCTGGGAAGAATTTGAAGGACACAAGACCCGCTGAGCCTGGCCACTATTTGCAGGTAATGGATTCTGACAAGGAAATTGGTGAGTCACAAGAACACGTTTTGGACCTCCAACTGGCGCTATAGCCTAGATTGGAAGAGAAAATAAACTTTTATTCATGAATGCAAAAGATCAATATTTTGAGAATTTCACAAAGTTTGTTTTCTAGCATAGCAAAATAATGAATGTCACTGGTAACAGATGGAAGGGGAAAAGGCATTTTAATCAGTACTTCCAGAGTATAGTTAGTATGTGGCTAAGAATACCTGAATGATACTTTCTACCCCCTCCAACTCCTCACTCCTAAAAATCATGCTTCATTAACAAATATCCATTAATGAAGGAGACAAACATTTTCTAAATTTCTCAATAATTTGGAAGTAGACACTAAATTGCTATTTGGCAAAAAGCTATGATACAAAAACTTTATGCCAAAATCTCAGTTCCATTGAAATTTTTTTGATAATGTTTACGAAAACCAAAAAGAAACTGTCAAAACGTTCAACAGTGATAATTTTCAAATGAAGTTTTAGAAGAATCTTGTGTTTTCATATATCCAAGATTTTCCACTATAAGCTTATTACTGTACTACTGATTAACCAATGTTTCATTTTCCAAGTATTTACAAAATGGACTTGAGCAAAAAACTGACAAAGAGAAAACAAATGTAGGCTCTTCAAAAAGTTATTACTAAAATATATTATTTGTACACCTGTAAGTACTGTATTATAAGCTTAAATAGTTAAATGAACTCTAACACCCTCAGCTAATCAAATTAAAAGGGGTAGGGGGATGAGATTTCCTTTAGCTTCAACAGCTCATTGTAAGTGAGGGGTTAAGTGCTGGAAATGAAAGTCTCAAGATCCATCCCCAGCTCAATGGTATGAGTGCTTTATAAAGAAAAGGTGTTAAGATTTCCAAGTACAAAGTCATTTACTCCTGAAATTAGTAGTGTCCACAACACAGTAGGCATTCAGACAAAGACAAATAAAAAGAAACATTTTAAATGTAGAGCAATTTTTTTAAATGGCCTTTATCAAACGAACTGAGAATCAAATACAGTAATTCAAGGTAGTCTTTTTCTAATTAGTCATTTTATATTTATAGCCAATTTTACAAGCTTTGGACTCCTGCTGGATGCGTTATTACTATTATCCTGTTTACAGTGGAGGGGTATAGAAACTTAAACAGCCAATTATAAGACAAGGCAGCCAAAAAAGCTACTGGAAGATTCAACAAAATGTTACTGAACATTAGAAAAGTGACTAATTCATGTCCAGGAGTGCAGTAAGGGATTTAAATTTATCACCCAAAGTAAAGGTGGAAAGAATTTCCAGACAAGACCAACCTCCATGTGGGTTTGTAAATGTGAATGAGATTACAGATTATTCAGTTTACCTTAACAGGCCCGGAAATGCAGTTTTCTTTAGATCTGTCCATGATGCCTGAAAAGAAAAAGAACCTTTAATTTGAAGAACAAAGCCATCTGCTTCAAGTGCTGTAAGTTGTTTGATAGACAGTTATAGCTCCCTGATCAAAAGGCCTCCACAACACACAGGATTTTACACTTTGTGTCCAAATGAAGCTGATGAGGGAGAGACAGGCATGTGCTTTTCCCACAAGGCCAACCTCCCCCTTGTGTGCGTCCCATTCTCTGAGTCTTCACTCCTGATGCTCTTGCTGCTACATCCTCTCTTCTCTAACAGATCACTTCCATCCCTGTGCAGCCTGCTGGCATACCTGATACCTTAAAAAAAGTCCTCTTTATTCAATTATCATTGCTAACCATGACCCTCTCCTCTCCAACAGTAAAGCTCCAGAAGCACTGTCCACACTTGCCACCTCTACGCCTCACCTCCCAAGCCCATCCCCACCCAGTTTTTTTGTCTCCACCACATTGTCAGGCTCATGGCTGACACCTACTGTTGCCAAACCCAAGGCTCAATTCCACCTTCCCCTTAGCTGCAACCTCAGCAGAATCTGACAAGGCTGATGACACCTTACACCTTTTTCTTCACTTAGCTTCCAGGTTTACCTACCACCTAGGCATCCTGTCTTTCCCTCCTTGCTGGGTCGGTCTCAGTTTTGCACAAACAAGGGTCTGGGGTGACTCAAGAACGAGTCCTTGAACCTTCCACTTTTCCATCTACACCTTCACAGGGATCCATATTACCCAGTGGCTCAGTTCTAAATGCCTTCACGAGGACCACTCAAAATGCATCTTCTGCCCTAATCTCTCCTTGGACTGTCAGACTCAGATATCTAAGTATTTGCCCAGGATCTCCCAGAAATGTCTGCCAGGCACCTCAATCCTAACATCCAAAACCAAACCTTTTCCGTCCTCCAATTCTCACCTCCCTGCTCATGGTTGTGCCCTGAGCTCAGGCCTAGAACGACCTCCCCATCTACAATTACTCCCTAGCTGAGTATCAAGTCTCTCTGCTTTCAATACCATCTACAGGCTGAGGACTCCCAAATATTCATTCTGCAGCCCAGACCTCTCCCCTGAACTCCTGATCTAAATTTTCTACTTTCTATGCAATGTCTGCACCTGATTATCTGAGAGGCATCTCGATTTTAACACATCCCAGGCAGAAGTCCTAATCCTTCCCCACTCTCACCTCCCCAAATGTAGTCTCTAGACATCCTCATCTCAGTTCATGGCAAATCCATCATGTCAGTTGCTCAGGCCAAAAGCCTTGACATAATAATCCTGTAAGAGGTTCCCTCTCTCAAACCCCTCATCGAATCCACTGGCATATTCTGTAGGCTCTACCTTCAAGATCACTGCTCACGACCTCTACTACCACGTGGTCAAACCATGATTCTCTCTCCCTTGAATTTTTTGCAACAGCCTCCCAATGGCCTCCCCACTTCCATCCTTGCTGAGTTATGGTCCATTCTCAACACTGAGGCCAGCAATCCCATTAACAAGCCAGATGTGTTGGTCCTTGGTTCAGAAGACCCCCATGGATCCCCAACTAAATCAAAACAATGCAAACTCCTAGCCTGCATAGACAGGCCTATTGAAGTTGCATAGAATGTGGCCCCTAACTGCCTGACTTCATCTCCTCTTCTTGTCGACTGTGTACCAGTCACACAAGGCTCCTTTCCTCCTCAAACAAGTCCCCTGCCATAGGCCTTTGCACTTCGTGCTCCCTTTATTAGGCTCTTCCCCCAGGTGTGTAGTTCAGTCTTTCACTGAGGGGTTTTTTTTTTGAGATGTAATTTAGCTCCTGTTGCCTAGGCTGGAGTGCAACGGCATGATCTCGGCTCATGGCAACCTCTGCTTCTCGGGTTCAAGCGATTCTCCTGCGTCAGCCTCCCAGATAGCTGGGATTACAGGCATATGTCGCCATGCTTGGCTAATTTTGTATTTTTAGTAGAGATGGGGTTTCTCCATGTTGGTCAGGCTGGTCTCAAACTCCCGACCTCAGGTGATCACCCGCCTCGGCCTCCCAAAGTGCTGGGACTACAGGTATGAGCCACTGAGCCCAGCCTTCATTGAGGTGGTTTTTTTTGTTTGTTTTTTTTGTTGTTGTTGTTGTTTTTTCCCCCGAGACAGAATCTCGATTTGTTGCCCAGGCTGAAGTGCAGTGATGTGAGCTCCATTCACTGTAACTTCCACCTCCTGGGTTCAAGCAATTCTCCTACCTCAGTCTCCAGAGTAGCTGGGACTACAAGCACCCGCCACCACACCCAGCTAATTTTTGTAATTTTAGTAGAGACGGGGTTTCAGCATGTTGGCCATGGCTGGTCTCGAACTCCTGACCTCTGGTGATCCACCTGCCTCGGCCTCCCGAAGTGCTGGGATTACAGGCATAAGCCACCGCACCCAGCCCATTGAGGTTTTTTAATTAAATGTCCCTGCACTCCAGCCTGGGCAATGGTGTGAGACCCTGTCTCAAAAAAAAAAAAAAAAAATAGAATTACCATTTTACAAATAAGCAAATAACTCCAGATGAAGCCAGGCCCAGACTACAGATGGGAGCCCTTATAAAAAAACAGTGGGTTAGTAAAAGTTAATAAACAACAAGGAGAAGGAAATGCACACTGTGTTAATCAAACATTAATTCTGAATAACAAGCAGAATTGAGTAAGATTCTAAGCCAGAATTCTAGAGACACCCCCAGGAAAACTGCCCTTCAGGTGACTTTTATCTGCAACCAGGTTGAAGAACCAGATGACTTTTTCACAAGATTCATTCAGTTCGAAGCAGAAATCCTACTACTCTGAATAGAAAAACTGTTAGGCTAATCGCATAGGAAGTTTATACTGGTTTATTCCTTCCTTCCTCAGACTTGTGCATGCCTGCAAAGATGAAGGGCAGGAGGAACTAGGTAGGTTGCTGAAAAATGTTTAATTCAAGGGACAAGGAAGGGAGTAAGGAAGAGGAGTAGACATTACGAGTTAAGTACAGTGGCTACATCTACCTCATCCGGATGGTTCTTAGAAATGGAGACTCTGAGGCCTAACCCCAGGTCTAAGAAAACACATTCTGCATTTTAACGTCCCCAGATTAGCACGCACTGGTCTGCATCCCTAGTTCTCAATAAAACCTAAGAATCATCTCGAGAGTGTGTTAAGAGCTAGACACCTGGGTCCTATCCCTAAGAGATTCTGATTTACCGGATAGCGGCCTCCGGTAAACCGCACTCCTGCTTTATTTCCTTAGTAACACCCACCACAGTTGCAAGTTCTCCGTATGCTCGCTGTCTCCCCACCCACTAGAATGTGAACTCCAACACTGGCAGCAGGGACCTTCTATGCTTTTCTTACCCAGGTGATCTCCGAGTACAAAATCCAATCTGAAGCCCACCCACCCCTCCTGCGCGGGTCACCACCACACAACAAACCCCTTCCACCTCAAGCTGTAAAAAGTAACACGCAGAATCTTACAGGGAGCCTCGGTGCCCAGGAGCAGATGCCAAGGCTTTGGGTGGGCACAGGACAGCGCCGAGGACAGGAAGGGACCCTGGGACGGAGGAATCGAGAGGGGACTTGTCGCTCCGCCACCCTGGCCGGCCGCCCCTTGTGCCCCAACCCCCGCCCTCATCCGCCGCTGAGTTAGCCCCCACGGCCTACCCACTCGTCGGCTCCCACCTGCGACCCAACGACGCGATTCTTCCACGAGCTCAGCCGTTAGAATTCAAAGGTTCTTTTTAAATAGGAGTTAAACCCTCTAACCAGAAAGCCGATTGGCCTGCGCTGGAGAGAGGCTGCTTGTGATTGGTTGACAACAAACCCGACGCCTTAAATCGTGTTCCAGGGCGCATACCGCGCGCAGGCGCACTTGCTCCCTAAGACCCCGGAAGTGGTGGAGCTAACGGCCAGCCAGACCAGTGGCAGTCCCAGCGCTCAAGGTGCTCTCCGGGGTTGGGTATTTGTCGGTGAGGCAGCAGCCCCTTGACGTCAAGATTGTAGCATTGGAGATAAAGTCCGAGGTGAACTAGCCTTTTGAACGCGCCAGTAAGTAAGATGGCGAGAAAGGCACAGAGTGGGGCCGATCGATAGCGCAGCGCTCGGCGTGGCGCCCTTTCCGTGTGCGCAGTGAACGTGCGCTCGGAGCTGTCGATTGGGCAGGATTCGCGCCTCCATTTTTCCAGGAGAGAGCGGGAGACCGAGAGAGCCGGACCAGCTGGTACTGGGGATACAGGGATAGTGGCTGGTGCGGGCGGCTGGGGCCTTTAGAGAAAACCACAGAGAGGACTGGGGCGAGACGGGAAGAGTTGAGAGTTAGCAAGGTGGCATGCACTTCTACGTTGTGGTTCCTAAGTTGTCCGGTTTGGCCTGCACACCCTCCTCTTCCTCAAAGGGCCTCGCTCGGGTTCTCACCCAGTCCTTAGTTCGCCTCTGCATCCAGATGGTCGCGGCGCGTATAGTGAGGGGGCGTCTGTGTTCTCGCCCTTTCAACTGCGATGTAACCGGTCCTGGATCGGGTTCTTGTTCTCGTGTCTCGGTGTGCTCACCTGCAAATTGGGGAAGATAATTAGGCTTCTGTTAACCTGGCGAGTGAACGTTCTGTGGGAGTTAGGAAGTTGGGGCTGGGCCACTTCAAGTATATATATATATTTGTACACCCGGGATGCGCTCAGCAAGAGTGAAGAGACCGGATTGACTAGTGGTGTAGGGGAGCCAAAAATGGCTTCCCTCCGTCCTTCTAGGTTCCTTATTAGGACTAAGAGTTAAATTGACATAAGACAGATTAAGTGTTAAGTAAGTTACTGCAGAGTAAACCGGATGTGAATGTAAAGCATTGCGCTGGCATACGGAAATTATTCAAGTCATGTTAACCCGACGTTAACAGTAGAATCTTTCATGAACTTTTCTTCTCTGCCGTACTACCCACTTCTGATCTTCATTCTTTATTGCTACTTCAGAATCTCCCATTTTTTTTTCGTGCAACTAATCATTGTCCATAGGAGAAAGACGATATTTAATTACGACGTACAAGAGTCCCACAAAATACGAGACTAAGAAGTTGAAGTCAGATGATTAAATTTTACATAGCATTCTGAGCTACTGAGAGGAATGAATAGACGATTGTGGGGCCTGAGCAGGGGAGTGGGGCAGCTGTAACAAAGTCACGGGAGGATGAGCAGAGGAAATATGCAAACAGAAGAATAGGTGATCCTTTGGTCTCATGTGATTTGAGTTAATCTTCCCTGGTTCCTGTGATCTCAGAGAATCTTCCCTGGTTAATAAGGATTCGTGACAAATGAGGGTTTTTTGGAGGGTCAGACTTGAGGCAGGTGAGGGAAGCGCCTACTATTCTCTAGGTACCCACAGTTCAATGTAATCGGCCTGCCAAAGCATCTCGTTTTGGGCTGGCATTTCCTGAACTCCTTCAGTGGTTAAGCTCAGAGCTCGGAGCTGGCAATTCCGGTGTCTTTTAACCTTGGATAAGTAACTCAGCCACTTTTTATCTTGAGTAGGTGTCCTGACCTCCTTGAACCCATTTCATCTTTATTGTGTCTCAGGATTTTCTACTCAAACATAGACCTCTGTTCATGTACTACTTCATATACGTGAATACATTGAATGATTTTATTCAGTGAACTAATGCTTACAAAGTACTTAGCATGATGGTATCTGGCATGCAGGAAGTGCTTAATGTTAAGGGTTATTATTAACATCCATCAATGCCATACAGTGTATAAGAAATCAGGCTCTTATTGAAAAAGGAAATAAGAAAAAAAAACTAAAATTAAAAAAAAATCAGGCTCTGAGGTCACTTTTATTCTTTACTGCGGTTCCCCAGACACCTGGAGCCTTTTAATATGGTTTAAACACACATGTACATAAAGGCGTTGATTTTTGGTAAGCAAATTATCATGTTCAGTTGGAGTTCTTTTTTGAATAAACCGGTAACGATTTACAGTTTTTTGTCTCTTAAGACTGAAGGAAAACTTAAGACATTTGTAAATCAGTGCATGCACAATGCTTCCAGATTTTTCCTTTTTTTTTTTTCATTTTTATTACTTTAACCTTTATTGGCAATATTTTATTGGGCAGTTCACCTTTGAGTCTTTCTAAAACATTCAACTTGGTTAAGCTTTTGTAGTGCAGTTGCTTTTTTTGCCTCATTTTTTAGTTATCTAGATTATATAATTACAGTAACAAGCTCAGTTGCCTTAAAACAGGTTTTCAGAATGAACATAAAAGATATTAGTAAACAGACAGCTCAGCTGGTGGAACCAGCAGTCCAGACCTTGAATAGCAGCTGTCTTGCATATTTCAGGTACCAGTCAATGTTGAATTAACAGAAGAAATGGAAGATTCTGGGATAGCAATAAAGAATCATAGGTAGGTAGTTTGATGGAAAAGAAGAGTTGATGAAAGATTGTACCGTAAATATTGGCTAATGTGACTTGAATGATTTCTGTATGCACCACGTTGTTTAACTTCCAGTAACTTAGCAGCTGAAGAACCTGAGGCTTAGTTAGAGAAATGATGTCACTGACCAAAGATATTGCAGCCAGTAGAGATGGGATCTGAGTCCTGCAAGATTAAGTTTGACCAAAGAGTCCTTCGTTGCTTCTATGAGTTACTAGAGTCTCTACCCTTCACCATCCATGTTCCCTTTTTGCAGCTGGCAGGGAAACTGTCTTCCTCTTCTCCAAGATGTACAGAACCAAAGTGGGCCTGAAGGACCGCCAGCAGCTCTACAAGCTGATCATCAGCCAGCTGCTGTATGACGGCTACATCAGCATCGCCAATGGCCTCATCAATGAAATCAAGCCTCAGTCTGTGTGTGCACCCTCGGAGCAGCTCCTGCATCTCATCAAACTAGGTAGATGGTGAACACAAATCCATACATCCCGTGGCAAGGTTTTAGATGTTTTCAAATGGCAGAATTTTTCAAGATTATTCTTGTTTTGTTTTAGTGCCTAGTACGTGCCGGGCACTCCAGTAAGTAAGTAGTTCAGTAAGTAAGGGGTAAGCGGAGTTCAGCTTATGAAGATTTTAAGCTGGTTCTGGCCTGAGGGTCTTTGTACACATTATCTGGAACACTCTGTTGTTGTATTACTGACTTCCTTCAAATTTTACATCAGATGTCATCTGAATTCTCTTCACCCCTCCTAAAATAATCTGACCCTTTCCTGCATTTTCCCAGTTAGCCTACCATAGTGATCCCATTTATTTTGTAACAGTCACTTTGAAATTTCCTTTATCATTTGGGTGGTTTCCCATATGATCCTCACCTCCCCACTTCGCACCCATTGCTCCCTTGTCAGAAAAAACTACAAGTTCAGTAAGGATAGGGACCTTATATTATTCAGCAGTATATCCTGGTTCCTACCTGGCTAATAATAGAAAGCACTCAGGAAAATACCAAATGAGCAAACATGTTCACACCCTTTGACTTGGCAGTGCCAATTGTGAGCATTTCTTCTGGGGAAATAAAATGGATAAACTGCCATGCCCAACAGTATGGAATTAGCTGTACGTTTTTAAATATCCATAAAATGGAATACTATAGCATAATAAAGATGAATATTTATTAGCCATGTTTTACATGATTAAATGAACAAATAAGTCACAACATGTTACACAGCACTGGTCTATTACTGTTTTGAAAAATAAAACAGCTGTGCATGGGAAAGGGTCCTGAAGAATTTATACCAATACATTAACAGTCATTATCTCTGGGTGGTAAAATTCAAGGTCATTTTTATTTTCTTGTTCATCCATAGTTCTATAATTTGTCAAGTTATTTGTAAATTTTAAATGCATATTCTTGATAAACTTCAGTTTTTTTAAATATCAACTTTCAAATACATTTTACTAATGTTCCTATTAACAACGTAGCTGACTTAATGAGCATCAGAACTGCTACCAATACATCTCAACCCTAAAAATATTAAAATTTGGAATAAAAAAGTGGATAATTTAACTACAGAACTGCTATTTTTGAGTTTCTGTAGTTGTAGATAAAGTAGTAAATTCTGGAGGCAAGAACTAGGGAAATGACTTTGTCTGTTGGAGCCTAACCTTCCAGCAACCCATGTGGCCTCACAGTGTGGTGAACTTTGAATAGCATGGGCACTATACACAGTTTTATAAAGTATTAGGTGTCATTAAAGCATTAGGTGTCATGCAGCTTAAAGAAATAGGAAGTTGACACTAGTGAGCATTTTTCCAGTTTGGATCTAGAATTTTGTCATGGCCTTTAAAAAAAACACACACACACACACAAACGCTTGTTATGCCCTTAATTTTGATTTCTTTCAGGAATGGAAAATGATGACACCGCAGTGCAGTATGCGATTGGTCGTTCAGATACTGTTGCCCCTGGCACAGGGATTGACCTGGAATTTGATGCAGATGTCCAGACTATGTCCCCAGAGGCTTCTGAGTATGAAACATGCTATGTCACATCACATAAGGGACCATGCCGTGTAGCTACCTATAGTAGAGATGGACAGTTAATAGCTACTGGATCTGCTGATGCTTCAATAAAGATACTTGACACAGAGAGGATGTTGGCCAAAAGTGCCATGCCAATAGAGGTAAAAATCACTTACTGCTTGCCTTCTGTTTTTCATTTTTGGAAAAATGAGAGTATAGTTCAAACCGGCTTTAGTTGCCACAGTTGTGGATTGTGTACTTTGATTCAGACACAATTTGTACCTTGAACATCTCTTCTTGTTGGTCTAGGTCATGATGAATGAGACTGCACAACAAAATATGGAAAACCACCCAGTGATTCGAACGCTTTATGACCATGTGGATGAAGTCACATGCCTCGCTTTCCACCCAACAGAACAGATTCTGGCTTCTGGTTCAAGGGATTATACTCTTAAATTATTTGATTATTCCAAACCATCAGCAAAAAGAGCCTTCAAATACATTCAGGTAGGAATCTTTGGAAAGGAGCTTTACGTGTTTTTCTTAAATACCGTGAGCTACTGTATTGACTATTGACTATTCTCTTTTTACAAGTGGTCTCGGTGATCATCCTGTGAAACAAGAGTACAGACCAGGATGCATGCCAGATAGCATGTGGATCAGATTTTGTTGGCACATACTGTCATCTGCCTGCTTCCTCTGGCTGGTCAGAGTTTATAAATTGACGCTTTGAAGGGTTTGGAATCCATATTACTCTTTAAAGGTTGCAGATCCCTGTTAAAAGCAAAACATGACCAATTTCACTAACGTATAACTTATAGGAATAAAAAACATTCAGTTGAAAGTATTGTTTACTGGCAAGGTGACATTTGGTACCCTATTTTGAATATGCATTGTAGAAATACTAAGTTTTTGTTGTGGCTTCTGTCTGTTTGATAATTAAACTAGGCTGGTTGCAGTGGCTCATGTCTGTAATCCCAGCACTTTGAGAAGCCAAGGTGGGAGGATCACTTGAGCCCAGAAGTTTTAAGATCAGCCTGAGCAAACAGTGAGACTTCATCTCTGCAAAAAAAAAAGAAAATTAATTAGCTGGGCATGGTGGCATGCGCCTGTAGTCCCAACTACTCAGTATTTGGAGGCAAGGATTAATTGAACCCAGGAGGTTGAGCCTGCAGTGAGCTGTGATCATGCCACTGCACTCCAGCCTAGTTGACAGAGCAAGACCCCATCTGCAAAAAATAATAACAGACTTAATTTTTTTACTCAATATTTGCAGCCCTAGAACAAAATAAAGAAGCTCTTAGGTACAAGTTGTACTTACCTTCAGCAGCCAAACTTGACTGTGTCATTGTCTGATAATACTCCATCCTGAGTTCACTCAATGTTCATTTACAAATAATGAAGCTCACTTCTGTAGTTTTCAGAATATAACCAGTAAATATTTAGTTTTGGAAATATATTCAAAAAATACTTTGATGTATTCCAGAAAGTGCTTTTATTCATTACAATACCTGTGTAATATCTAATCATTGTTTTATAGACTTTTTTCGTCAGCCAGATATTTTCCACATTTCCTCTGGATTTAGTTGTTCACCAGTTGGTCATTTGTGTTAATGTCTCTGTCCTAACAGGAAGCTGAAATGTTACGTTCCATCTCTTTTCATCCTTCTGGAGACTTCATACTTGTTGGAACTCAGCATCCTACCCTTCGTCTTTATGATATCAACACCTTTCAATGTTTTGTCTCTTGCAATCCTCAAGATCAACACACCGATGCTATATGTTCCGTTAATTACAATTCTAGTGCCAATATGTACGTAACTGGAAGCAAGGACGGCTGCATCAAATTATGGGATGGTGTTTCAAATCGATGCATCACAACTTTTGAGAAAGCACACGACGGGGCTGAAGTTTGTTCTGCCATTTTTTCCAAAAATTCCAAATACATTCTCTCAAGTGGAAAAGACTCTGTAGCTAAACTTTGGGAAATATCAACAGGACGAACACTGGTCAGATATACTGGTATGTGAGAAGTTGATGTTACTTAATGTTTCTGTAGTGTTACCCTTTCAAGAACTCTCCTTTAGGACCTCACAATAGAGCAACACAATAAGTCTGCGCATTGAGCAAGGCAGATGTTACCCCTTTCTTAGATAAGAGGAAACCAAGACTTAGAGGTGAAGTCATTTAGCCAAGGCTACAGTTCATAAGAGAGCTGGAAATAGAACTGTGCTTTCTTAACTTTGCTGTTTTCAGCACCTCATACCATGGACTAGGTCTGGATTCCACGCAAGTAACATTTGAGAACCTGGTGGTCCATTTGTAGCTTGGCCTGCCCTCTTCCCACAGAAACGTGAGAGCAATCCAGAGAAAAGCTTTGAGTAGTAGGTCAGTATTATTAATATATACATTAGGGAAAGATGGCTGAGAGGTAAGATCTTAGCCCATGGTCAAAGGAAACCACATGTGTTCTGAATGCGGGTATAAAGTAGGCTCAGCAGACAGATAAAAATGACATCCATTGAATTCTTACTAATTTTTGTTGGTCGCATTGGTAACAGTTGTACCTGTGGAGTCTTTTTATAATGAAACCTATTTAAATTTATCCTGTCACTAGTAGGCCCCAAGTCTGGTTATTTGATAGTAAATGTTAAAACACTGTGTCTTCTGTTCCTTGTAGCACCAAAGATGGTTGTTTGGTATAAAACCTCCAGAAAATTTGATTTTTTCCTCTCTGTTGAGTTATGTTTGTATTGTATACTAAAATTGTCAGGAGCATAACTCAAAATCACAAGAAAACAGTATTGAAAAGGGACTAGACTGTTGTTTGCATTGAAGAGTCAGTGACATGTGACCCACTAGAGGGCAGCATAATCTGCCTTAAATTTGTCTCACTGCAACCAGTTTCCTTCCCTGCCATCTTTCCGGCTTCTGGTACAGCTAACAAATCTTAGGAAGAGCCATTTTTATCCTAATTCTTGGTGACTTCATTGAAACAATTATATACAGTTGTTCTGGACAGTATTATTAAAGAACTATATGTGTGCTGCAAAAAGATACAAAAGTGATCAGAGTAAATGTGAAAAGTACTCCCCCTTTAGAAGTTATAACTATTTTAAGGAGTGTGCTTTATCTGGACAGATACCCACCAGCCTACTGACAAGAACTTATATATTTGCTGTAGGAAAGTTTTGGATGTTTTATAGTAGCAGGAGATTGACTGGCTTGTTTTAGTGGGGAATAGCAGTGTGGTTTTTCAAAAATGTGATTATGCTGAATTTATGTGCAAATTCCCCTTTTCATTTTTTCTCATTTCACAGCTCAAGCCCCTGTCGTGTCAGCATGTTAAGATTTCTGTTCCTAGTTTTAATAATTATTTAGAATTCAAAGGGTTTTTGAAACGATGAAAAGAGAAAAACTATCAAGAAAACATTAGAAATTGGGACGTTAAAACTTAATTAAAAACAATATAAATAATTAAAATGTAGGACTAGGGAGAAATAGCCATAGCATGTATACAGATGTTAGACATTGAGTTAATATCCTTAATCTATAAAGAGAACTCAAATAGGAAAAAGATGAGCCCAAACTAGAGAGAGAAGAAGCCAAAGGACAGGGGGCTGCTTTATAAGAGAGAAATGATCAGTAAATACTAGAAAAGGTGGTCAGCCTCACTGCAGACCCAGGAAATGAATATGGGGACCTGGTTTTCTTAATCAGATTTTAGGCATTTTAAAGATTTATATTATCTAGTATTGATAGAGATTTGAGGAAATAATCATATTTTGTTGGTCAGAGCCAGCAGTAAAATATTTCAGCACAGTTTGGTGTCGTATCAAAATTTTAAATACATACTTTTTGACCCACTATATCCACTCTTAGAAATTCAACCTAACAAGGTAATTGGACAAGCAGGCACGTGCGCATAAAAGGTTGTTTATCCCAACATCATCTGGAGTGGCTGAAAGTTGGAAACAGCATAAATGTCCACTAAGAAGCATTGAGGAAATCTGTTACGCACCCATGGACAACATGCACCTTTAAAATAAGTGTGCATGCTAACGCTGGCTGAGCGCTTGCACTACAAAGCCTCCTGTGCATTCTCTTCTTTTTAACCTCATAGCCTTATGGGGTGGGTTCTGTCATTACCCCATGGAACAGATGAGAAAATTAAGGCTGAGGGATATTAAGTAATTTGCCCAGGTTCACATCACTAGTAAGTGTGGAACCCACATCTGACCACAGAGTTTGTGTTTTTATCCACTAAGCTGTATTCTGTCTTTGCAGATCTGTACTACATATGCTTGAATATTAATAGTTTATGACAAATGCTCTGACTTAAAGAATTTGCAAATGAAGCCAGGTGCAGCGGCTCACACCTGTATTCCCAGCACTGTGGGAGGCCAAGGGGGGCAGATCATCTGAGGTCAGGAGTTTGAGACCAGCCTGGCCAACATGGTGAAACTCCATCTCTACTAAAAATATAAAAATTAGCCAGACGTGGTGGCACATGTCTGTAATCCCAGCTACTCAGGAGGCTGAGGCAGGAGAATCCCTTGAACCTGGGAGGCAGAGGTTGCAGTGAGCCATTGCACTCCAGCCTGGGCAACAAAGTGAGGCGCCATCTTAAAAAAAAAATTTACAAGTGAGCACATAACACTTAGATATTTCAAAAGGGTATTCACCAAAATATTGACTGTTACTTCTGATTGGTGCAATCATCAAGCAGTTTTTATTTTCCTTTTTATATGGTACTTTAAACATAAAAATATGTATTTTATTCATACTCAAAAAGGCTTCCTTTTGGATACTCCTGTACTCCAGATACTCCTGTACTTTGTCTCAATAATTCTATTTCTAGGAATTTACTCCTAAGGAAATAAAGCTTTCCTTACAAAGGATGTTCATTATAACATTACTTATAATTGATACAAACTAAATGTCAGGCAAATAATTGTTAAATAAATAGTGATGCTTCTAAACATGAGGCACTTTGCATCTAGTAAAAAACTTGGAAAAATGTACTCAACATAAAGTTGGTTAAAACTATAAGAAAAATGTGTTTTTATGCCTCAGAGTACATTAGGACAGTAACAGTATTGCCTTGGGTGATGGGCCTAGCTTCTTTTTGAGACAGTCTTGCTCTTGCTCTGTTGTCTGCTGCCCAAGCTGGTCTTGAACTCCTGGGCTCGAGCAGTCCACCTTGGCTCCCAGAGTACTGGGATTACAGACATGAGCCACTGTCCTTGGTTTGATTTTCTTTTTTATACTTTTTAGAGTTTCTGAAAGTGTACAAGGTATCTCACTTCAACAGGTTTAAAATGCTTTTACACTGAATGCTAGAACATTCTAAGGGTCTAAGACGTAGATTTAGAAAGCTCTCCCTCTTGGTCTCTGTGGCAGGCGCGGGTCTGAGTGGACGCCAGGTGCACCGGACACAGGCTGTGTTTAACCACACCGAGGACTATGTGCTGCTGCCCGACGAGAGAACGATCAGTCTCTGCTGCTGGGACTCGAGGACAGCTGAGCGGAGAAACCTGCTCTCTTTGGGGCACAACAACATTGTACGGTGCATAGTGCACTCCCCCACCAACCCCGGGTTCATGACGTGCAGTGACGACTTCAGAGCACGGTTTTGGTACCGGAGATCCACTACCGACTGAGCCACCCTCTCCACAGGGGGCTTTCTCAAGAACTCTGCCCTCCTCCGCCACGTTCCTGTCTCCAGCGGCGGTCGTAAGTCAGTGCACCACCTTTGGCAGTTGTGCCGCCACCTCTGTCCACATCCTTCTTGGATTTGTATAAAAGAATCTTTTTTTACTTTGGTGTAGAATCATGGTGGAAAAAGTTGGAAACACAGACCTGTGCATTTCTACATTCACTGATTATTACAGTGTGATTTTCATCAGTTTTGTAAATACAGGCCTTGCCGTTTCTTTTGATCTCTTGATTGAGGAAGGATAGGATATTAAAGTGCTTTTGTCATGAGGGATTTTCATTTGGTTCTTTTGTCAGCTTTCTTGCTTGTTCTGCTAAACCCTCTGTGTATTTCCTTTCCAGATGTATTTGAACGGAGAAGTAGGCATGCAGCTCTGAGACTCCACAGAGTTTTGTGCCATATCAGAAGCATTTTAGAGAATCCCTCAATTCTATCCTGAAATGATGTTATTCTGATAATAAAGCTCAGATCTGCAACTTTAGCATTACATATTTTTCACTTCAATAAAATTAATGGCCAGTTTTCCCTGACGATTTATAGGAACAGTATCTTTCAACATACTGCCCACATTATCCTTCAATACCTGCAATACTTGTTTTTAGTAACTGTATGATAAGATTGTGATTTGATGAAAAACAACTGAAAACATATCCATCTAATTAAATTAGGTCAGCCTGCCATTGCTTTCAGGTATTGCTTATCTTCATGAATGATTAATAACAATTGACTTGGCTCTTAGGTGATTTTAAATCTTTTCAGTTCTCTTCAGCATGTACTGTAACTTTTCATCATGGATGCACATAGTAACTGCATTCTCAGAAGATTTATGGAATTAACCAATTGATACAAGTTTTCTTTTTCTTGAAACTTTTTTGAAGATAACAATATTTCTCTGGATTCAGCTCTAGGTGAGTCAGAGAACCCTGAATTCCCCTCCTACAAACATAAACTTTGCTTTATATTTATCCCAAAAAAAACAAATACCTTATGATCTGGGTAGGAGTACCTAGAAATATAATCTGGGATCATTTGATAAGAATAGTAAATACATTGAAGTAAAAGTAATTGCTTTACATTATAGGAACTTATTGAAGTTATTGGGTAAAAATTCTACTTTAGTCATCCTTGTGAATTGTTTTAACTCCTTGATCTGTAAAATTGTCTTAAGCGTCTTAACATGTTAAATCACAGGATTTTAGCTCAGATTTCCAAAGAGCCATATTTTTTTGTTCCATAGTGAGTGTAAATTTCCAGTTGTATTTTGCATCCTGATTTTCTGATATTTGAACTTGGCCATCTGTGGGTGCTACTCTTGTAAGGCTAAAAGACACCTACTTAACAGGAACAAGGATAACCAGTTGTACCAAAAGCATTACAAATCTCCCCACTTCTTTTTTCGGACTTTTTTTTTCCTTTGGCTTTCAGCCTATTAAACTGTAAAATAGAGATTTAATGTTTCCCTACCATTCTGCATTGGCTCACGTACTGATATGACCACACAGCACTCCCTTAGATCTTTTCAGTTGTTCATGAATTAAAATAATACCCACGTTTTATAGTTTTTGGAGTCGTCTCAGCAATGGTTCTGTAGTTTCAGGACCTGTATTTTAAAAGATCAAGATACTTTTGTATGTTTCAAAAATAGCTGGTTTTTGTTTTTGGGTTTGTTTTTTGCTTCTTCCTTTTTTTTTTTTTTTTTTTTTTTTTTAAACTTTTAAAGGTCACAATGTTTTGAGCCTGGTATAAATGCCAGGAATATTATATGGACTTGGTATCTGCGTCTCATTAATTGTACCACACAACGCTCTGCCATTCAAACAATGAATAATATCTGGTCAGGATACAAACTTACACCCTCTGTGTGTGTTTTTTTTTATAGATATGTGATTTCTAAAATCAACTTTTTTTATGTAATGATAAGCTAGTTTATTTTTTTGGAACTTAGTTTGAACATTTCCCACATCTGAACGTCTGTTCGCAAATAGCAGGTATGACTTTGGTACGGTTCACACTTTCTTTTGAACTTTGTTCCAGCAGTCAGGTTTTTACAGCTGGATCACCTTTAGCTCTGTATCTTTGCTTCTGTACTATCTATGAAGTTAAATAACTTGAGTATAATTCCATTTTGTTTTTTGTTTTTTGTTTTGGCTTATTCAGAGAACATTATCTTTGCTTACACTTTGGTTTTCCTTAGGAAGAGCAATGTGAGGGAAGTCCAGTCTCAGCTCTGTTACTGACTTGGTAAGGAGTAGGGCAAGTCGTTTTTCTGGGATACAGCTTCCTTTTCTGTGTTTAAAGGGCTTCATCAAAATAATCTCCTATGTACGCTTCTGCCAGTAAAGCTCTTTGTTTTCATGCTTGATGATACACACTTCTGGGAGAGAGGAAGCCATTGTTCCTAAGGAGAAGACATCTGTTTCTAAAAAGGTAGCAAACCAGATTCTTCGAGAGCCCTTTCAATACAAACCTGGCTAGCACTTTTTTTTAATCTCTAATGGATAGCTGAGCTAGCAAGAAAGAAGGAATTCCTGAGAGGCAAACAAAACACAAATCCAGATAATTCGCAGTGCTGGAGCACCAAGGGTATTTGAGACCAGCCTGACCGACATAGAGAAACCCCCATCTCTACTAAAATACAAAGAAATTAGCAAGGTGTGGTGGCGCATGCCTGTAATCCCAGCTACTTGGAGGCAGGGGTTGTGGTGAGCCGAGATTACAACATTGCACTCCAGCCTGGGCGACAAAGCAAGACTCCATCTCAAAAAAAAAAAAAAAAAAAAAAAAAAAAAAAAAAAAAAAAAAAAAAAAAAAAAAAAAAAAAAAAAAAAAAAAAAAAAACCACTTGCACAAGGGACTGGGCAGGTTTGAATTAAAGAATAAAAACTTGTGGAAAACTATCCTATTTGAATGTTCCTCTGTGCTTCTCTCTTTCATCCTGAATTGCTTTGGCCTTTCCCTGGAGCTCTTACTCTTGGTGTCTGCTGCCTAAATCTGCTTGACTCCGTGAAGCCTCCTCCACAGGCGTCTTTCAGCCAAGCACCTCCTCGCCACTCAGCTGCTCCCCAGTAAGGACCGCTTGCCTAGAGCATCACCTTCCGCCTGGCTTTTTCTTGCTCTTGCCAGCATTCAGCTTTTCTCTCCAGCTTCTTGTCCCCACTCTGTACCCAGAGCATTTCCTCTACATCCTTGTTTTCAATTTTTGCCCTGATTCGTTTTCCCAGTCAACTTCTGGGGTCCAAACTTGGTGATGAAACTGAAAAATCACTCATAACTAGAGTGGCTGCAGATTCCCCAGCCCTCCCAGTACTATCCCTGCACCAGGATATTTGGTGAATTTGTTGGCAATTCATGAAATTCTTTTTTTTCTTTTTTGTTTTTGTTTTTCTTTAAAACAGTCGCACTCTGTCCCCCAGGCTGCGGTGCAATGGGGCAATCTCCACTCACTGCAACCTCCACCTCCTGGGTTCAAACAATTCTTGTGCCTCAGCCTCCCCAGTAGCTGGGATTACAGGTGTGCCCCACCATGCTCAGCTAATTTTTGTATTTTTTGTAAAGACGGGACTTCACCATGTTGGCCAAGCCGATCTTGAACTTCTGACCTCAAGTGATCTGCCTGCCTCAGCCTCCCAAAGTGCTGGGATTACAGGCCTGAGCTACCTTGCCCAGCCAATTCACAAAATTCAGCTTTGACCAAAGGAGCTATTTTTATGAATAACCTTCATGGGATTACATCCTGAAACTTCCTGCCAAGCCCTTAACGTTTTGAACATTGTAAGTCTGGTGTTCAGTGGTCCTTTATAATTCAAATATCAAGGGCTCAATGTTTCACTACTACCATTCAGAAAGCTTGATAGTCACATGAAAACAACATAAAGGCAAACAGAAAAACGAAAGCTATTTTCCTCCCTACGCATGTATTAGACGCTATAGAAGTGAATTGGTCAGACTCACTTAGAAAAGAAAATTTCATCCAAAATACTGTTCTTGATAGCACAATTGTCAAGAACATTAAGATTACCTCTCTAGAGTCCTCCTGACGTAGTTCTCTTGAACTCTAGCTGTTTCAACTTTCAACAACCGGATATTTTGCAAGCACCCAATTTCCTAGAATAATAGCTCTTGCAATGTTTGTCCACATGAAAGACTCATTTGCCTTAAAATACTAATGGATTGCAGCAAAATGTCTAGGGCAGTTTCTCACACCTTTCATTCAGAAAAACCACAGGGGGCTCAAATAACAGACTAAGAAGTAAAGTTCCTTATTCACAAAATACCAAACTATCTGCATGGGAGCTAGTTGGTATCATTTCAGAGCCAAAGCACATTACTTTTGTGTACTAGTTACTAGTTACTTTTATTTTCTAGTTTAGGTTGTTTGCCCTAGGGAAAAAAATGACAGAAATTATAGCATTCTGATCTGTATTATGAGCTTAAGAGCAAGCTCTTCCGTATGGGGGAAGAATCACTGCCAGGGGTTTGCCAAGGTGATGGAAACCATCTGAACTTGAGTTTTTGTGGAGTCTTTTTTAAGAGACTTGAATTCAAATTCTGGGTCTGTTACTTCTCTGTGTGACCTTGGGCAAGTTTATCCATCCTTTTTATTGTAGAGAATTTCAGACATAAAAGTCAGTAATACAGCAGAAACAGCAGTGTCTGGGGACTGGGGGAAGAGGAGAATAACAAGTAACTGCTAATGGGGTAAGTGTCCAGGAATTGAAAGAGGATTACTTTTTGGAGTGGTGGTTACACAACTCTGAATGTACAAAAAGCCACTGAGTTGTATACTTTTAAAAAGGTGAATTTTTCCCAGGAAAGATAATTTCTGACTTAGGGTTAAAAAAAAAAAAGTGAATTTCATAGTACCTGAATTATATCTTAATATAATAGTGATATATTAATTATTAATCGTATAATTTATATCTTAATATCTCTGGATCTCCACCTTGAACCAAACAGTGTTCATTCTGTGGGGTCATTGTTCCCTCCCTTTAAACTGCTATCACCTGTATCACGTCAATTACTTGCCCCTGGAAGTTAATTTCTAACAATGATAACATTTAAAAATATGGATTAGCTGGGGGCAGTGGTTCACACCTGTAATCCCAGCACTATGGGAGGCCAAGGCGGGCAGATCAAATAAATTAACTGGTCGTGGTGGCACACACCTGTAGTACCAGCTACTCACGAGGCTGAAACAGGAGAATCACTTGAACCCGGGAGGCAGAGTTTGCAGTAAGCCGAGATCATGCCATTGCACTCTAGCCTGGGCAACAAAGCGAGACTCATCTCAAAAAAATAAAATAAAATATAAATAAAAATATGGATGATCTCGGCCAGAAATCAGTCAGCTATTTCAATGGGTAAATACGTCCTGGTGCCCAGACTTGTGGGGACTACACATGGGACAACCAGAAGACAAGATGCTAAGTGCTGTCTGTTGACCTTGTCTTGGAGGCGTGGTAAAAGAAGAAAATTTTAAAATAAAAAAGTGCTATCTGACAAGAACAGAGCAGTGAGCGGAGACAGAGCTGGTTGGGGATGGAACTTGAGCCTGGCTTGGAAGAATGGGTGCCATTTTGTTTAAATAAAAATGCAGGCTGGGGCCGGGTGTGGTGGCTCACCTGTAATCCCAGCATTTTGAGGGGCTGAGGTGGGCGGATCACTTGAGGTCAGGAGTTCAAGACCAACCTGGCCAACATGGTGAAATCTTGTCTCTACTGAAAATACAAAAATTAGCCAGGCATGGTGGGGAGGCGCCTGTAATCCCAGCTGCTTGGGAGGCTGAAGCAGGAGAATCACTTGAACCCGGGAGGTAGAGGTTGCAGTAAGCCAAGACTGTGTCACCGCACTCCAGCCTGAGTGGCAGAAAGACTCCATCTCAAAAAAAAAAAAAAAAAAATGCATACTTATTTTGCACAGTGTCTCCATGGTGTAGGTCCTCTCTAGAGATTGGATCTGAATTTATGGAAAGTAAAAAGAGTTGGCAAGTGATGGTAAACTGCATGAGCTATCAGGGGTTTCAAGTACAGCACACACGATGAGTCTTTGATTTGAGAGAGAGAATACATGTGTGGGGTTCAGCATAGCCCTCAGTGCAGAGCCAGCACCCAGAAGATGTTCATCATTAGGTACCGTGAGCAAAGACCAGGAGGTAAGCAGGGAGAATGTGCAACTGACAGGCAGGGAAGAGTGGAGACTGTGTCCTTTAAGGCAGCATGCTTGATGGCTTTTATCCTGGCTGTCATAAGGCAAGTTCTAGGGAGCAGGAAGGAAGAAATGCTGACCGCTATCAGATATTTGGCCTGGTGGCCTCTCATCAGGGAAATGAGCTTGGTCTATTCAATGGGAGTTGTTCCACAGAGTTCAAAGGACAAGAATGCTGTGTGTTCATACACGGAGCTCTTCAAAGTAGGAACTTCACCCTATAAAGCAGAAGAGTGGTGGTTTTCTTTTCTTCTTCTTCTTTTGTGGTTTCACATAGCAAATGAGTTAGTCTCTACTTATAGACAAAGTGAGACGTCAGGCATTGAGGCGTGAGTGTGGCTTATATTTCTGGTCCTCCCCTCCTTCACTGCTTTCATTTTACTCTTATCGTGTGTTCCAGAAAGTTTGCCCGCTGGGAGAATCTTTTTGACCATTTCCCATGGGTTGTCAGATAGCTCCATAGAATTCAGTTTCTGAGAACTGGCCAGAAGCATGCAGTGACATTGCATAATCTGCCTCTGAAGGGGAGATATTAGCTGTAGAGCTCAGGGGAACTGCTCCACATCACCGACATGAAGGGAACAGGCGTCGTGGACGGTATGCACAAGGTGAGTGATGCGGGACTGTTTGAATGGGCTCTGGCAGGAAGCAAGCTGCGGTGATTAGGGATGTTGACTGGCTTTAGCTGTGACTTTCTAATAAAGGCAAAGGTGGAATAACATTGATGTGGGAGTTTGAGATAGGAAAGTTTAATATAAGTTTAAGTGTGGTGAGTAGGTGTGCTGTAAAGCTCCTTACCAGTTTGCATCCAAGATGGGTGAAAATGATTTTGTAGTAGAAATCAACTTACTTGGTTGACAGCACCATCCGTCACTTTGTGTCCAGCAAACTTCTGCAGCAAGATGTGAGTCTGCCTCAGCCCTGCTAATTCCTTCTTTCTCTGGAACCCAAAGACACTCAATGCCACTCTAACTGTCCTGATTGGTTTCTGTGCTCACCTCCAGATAGCCCCTTGCCTGCAACCTCCCATGCTGAGCCCACAGCGGCCACTTACATGTTATTTTCATGTTAACTTGTGCATTGTGTGAGCAAAGCTGGAGCTTTCAGACAGACTTAACGTCTGTCATGAATCACAAAAGATTCACTATTTAGAAAGATTAAAGAAGCTGGGCACAGTGGCACGTACCTGTACTCCCAGCTACTGGAGAGGCTGAGGTGAGATTAATTGAGCCCAGAAGTTTGAGTCCAGCCTGGGCAACATAGCGAGACCTCATCTCAAAAAAAAAAAGAAAGAAAAATTAAAATGGCTATCATATTAAAAAATTTACCCGGACATAAAGAAAATGAAGCCCAAGGTTGTATTTTCATCTTGCTGTGCCCTTTTTAAATTTTAAGTAGAACAAGAAAAAAGAAATGAAACAAGCACTAAATAGCTAGATGGCTTATAAAAATCCATTCTTATTTTTTAATAATAACATAAGTGACTAGTGTGGCTGGGCACAGTGGCTCACACCTGTAATCCCAGCACTTTGGGAGGCCAAGGCAGATGGATCAGTTAAGGCCAGGAATTTGAGACCAGCCTGGACAACATGACAAAACCTCGTCTCTACCAAAAATGCAACAATTAGCTGGGCAAAGTGGCATATGCCTGTGATCCGAGCTACTCGGGAGGGTGAAGCACAAGAATCACATGAGCCTGGGAGGTGGAGGTTGCAGTGAGCTGAGATCACACCATTGCACTCCAGCCTGGGCAACAGAGCAAGACTCTGTCTCAAAAAAAAAAATTTTTTTTTAAAGTCACTAGTGGAACTTACGGCTGAGTAACCCATGATTGCCTCTTTTGTATAGATTATATGTAAATATCTTAGCTACCCTAGAATTTTGTCCTCAACTACTTACTTTGAACATTTTCAAACCACTGGAAAAATATGGGGGCTGTGGGCATTATTCAGTAAATCCCTGCGATCTGTCGCCTAGATCATGGGTTTCTGGTACTTTGTCATATTTGTGTGTATCTATTGGTGTATATTTAGACCCTAGAACACATTTAGTTTTTATTGTTATTGTTAAACTCTTTGAAAATAAATGGCCAATACAGAGACACTTCATTACATGTCCCCTAAGAACAGGGACATTCTTCTACAGAACACAGAAGAATACCCACGTATCGTCATACCCAAGAACATTTCACACTGATTTAGTAATGCCATTCTAGTATTCAGCCCACATTCACATTTTCCAAAATTAGCCTTTTTAGCTTTTCTGGCCGTGGTTACTTGTTTGTGTGTTGGTTTTTCTGATCCAGGTGTTGTCAAGTCTCCGTTCTTAATCTAGAACAATCCGTATTTTTCTCTTTCATAACATTGACCTTTTTTCTGAATAGCCTCAATATTTTTTTATGAGTTAGACTTCTTTTTATGTATGGCTTATTCTGCCTAATTTATGTAGCATTTTACAATTTGGTGGGGGCTTTTTTCTTTAAAAAAAAATATTTTTAGCAATGGGGGTGTCACTCTGTTGCCCAAGCTGGACTCAGATTCCTGAACTCAGGTGATTCTCCTGCCTCAGCCTCCTGAGTAGCTGGGACTACAGGTGCCCACCGCCGAGCCCCACTGCAATTTGTAAATAACATGCGTGTATGCATCGAACATGTAATTGATATTCCCAACATCCCCATAAAATTCTGCTATTAATATTAAACAGATAGGCCGGGCGCGGTGGCTCATGCCTATAATCCCACCACTTTGGGAGGCCGAAACGGGTGGATCACCTGAGGTCAGGAGTTCGAGACTAGCCTGGCAAAATGGTGAAACCTCGTCTCTACTAAAAATACAAAAAAAAAAATTACCTGGGCATAGTGGTGGTGCACGCCTGTGTTCCCAGCTACTCAGGAGGCTGAGGCAGGAGAATTGCTTAAACCCAGGAGGCGGAGGTTGCAGTGAGCTCAGGTGTGTCATAGCACTTCAGCCTGGGCAACAAGAGTGAAACTCCATCTCAAAAAATAAATAAAAGAAAAAATATATATATGTACATATATAAAATATAAATAGTAACCGGCCCTTACTGACTCTATGTGCTAGACCCTGTGCTGAGTGCTCCACTTGCACTTTCTCATTGTTACATCCTCACAACATGCTTATGAAGCAGATTCTTACTCCCCTGTCACAGACAAGGAATTGGTGCCTCGCCGACTTGCCCAGTGCTATACAGCTAGTAGGTGGCAATGCCAGGAATCAGCCCCAGGCAGACTAAACTCAGAGACCCACTCTTAGTCAGCTCATTATATTCTCCCCCTTGGACCAGAAGTTGGCAAACTCTTTTTGTAAAGAACCAGATTGTATTTTATGCTTTGCAGGCCAAATGCAATCTCTGTTGCATGTTGTTTGTTTAGGCAGTCCTTAAGATAATACAATCATTCTTCACTTATGGGTCATGATCTAGATTGGTCTACAGGCCCTTATGTAGCAGCCTATGTCATCTCAGTTCACGTACACTACCCCCACCCAGCCACACAGTACCAGGAAACACCCAAGTCTTCAACTCCTAGTTCAGAGGCATCCTCAGGTAACAGTTTCTTGGGTGTCCCTACAGAAACTATCAATGCAGCTATAAAATACATTTTTTTAAGGTTTTACACAAATAGGAGCTGTAAGTAAAGAGCTGTTGAGCTTCTTGCCTTTAAAAACTAACGGTATGCACTAGTGTTCAGTTCATGTTAGTGCAGTTGATCCATCTCATTAATCTTTTTTTTTTGAGACAGAGTCTTTCTCAGTCACCAGGCTGGAGTGCGGTCTCAGCTCACTGCAACCTCCACCTCCTGGGTTCAAGCAATTCAGGCATGCGCCACCACACCCAGCTAAGTTTTGTATTTTTAGTAGAGACAGGGTTTCACCATGTTGGCCAGGATGGTCTTGATCTCTTGACCTTGTGATCTGCCTGCCTCGGCCTCCCAAAGTGCTGCAATCACAGGTGTGCGCCACCGCGCCCGGCCTCCATCTTATCTTAATGCCTATATTGCTACTTAATTGCTTTATAAATGGTAGCACAGTGCTTCAAGGGGTCATGTCATGTTCAGTGGTCCTTAGCTTTGTTGCATTCACCTTTAAAATAACTCTGCCTGTCATTCAGGGCCACTGCAGATGGACTTTCAGACCCTAAAGTTCACCTTTGTACATTGAACATAAACAGTGACTGCTCCTGCAAAGTGTTCCTCATTCTACCTGCTGGCCAGTAGCTTTGTTGCCAATAGAGCTGCTTTCACCTTTGTGCATAGCAGATTTTGCATAATTACCAGACTGTTTTATTCTGTTTTTAAAAAACTGTTTTATAGAACAAGAGGAAATTTTTTTAAATGTGATATTAGTGATAGGAAACACTGGCCTCAAGCAATACAATTGCAACAAAAATAGAAATAATTGTGCATGGCAAAGATGGTAAATCTAACACCTCATTCACTGGTTTATTGGACTCCAGCCAGCTGGTCAGCTCCATTCAAGAAATAATAGAAATATAGTTTTGGGGGTGTTTTTTGAGATGGAGTTTCACTCTGTCGCCCAGGCTAGAGTGCAGTGGCACAGTCTCAGCTCACTGCAACCTCCACCTCCCAGGTTCAAGCAATTCTCCTTCCTCAGTCTCCCAAGTAGCTGGGATAACAGGCATGTGCCACCACTCTCAGCTAATTTTTGTATTTTTAGTAGAGATGGGGTTTCACCATGTTGGCCAGGCTGGTCTGAAACTCCTGACCTCAAGTGATCTGTCTGTCTCGGCCTCTCAAAGTGCTGGGATTACAGGCGTGAGCCTCTGCACCTGGCCAGAAATTTAGTTCTAAAAGACAAGGCGGATAAATGGGTTTGTTATATGTAAGTTCTTATTTTGGATTCTTGGTAGTTTCAAGATGCTTTAGTTATGAAAATAGAGTCTGCAATGTACTTTAGTGATTCAGTTCTGTTACTGTAAATTGTTTCATGTGTATGTGTGTGTGTGTGTGTGTGTGCGCGCACAGGTAATATTGAAATTACCGTCTTCATACACAGCCCTTTTTTTCCCCAATAACATTATTTTTCTCACTGGAGTAAATGTCTAGGAATTGAAAGAGGATTACTGAAGGAAATAAGCATTGGCACTTATTTTCCATCATTTTCTGAGAATTTCTGATATTTGATTCTATTTTAAACCTACTTTCCACAGTATTTTCTCTGTAATCTGTACTTTTTTTTATAAAGACAGCTATGTGCTCATTCAGTTTTCTGAAGGGACAGTTGTCAAGCAAGCATCTTTATTATGTTACTGAAGAGTATATGCTTCAGTGTTTATGCTGTAAGTACATTTAAATGTGCTTAACTATCATTCACATGTTAAATTCAGCCTCACTTAAAAAGCAAATCTTCTTTGTTTCTCTTCCATTTCAACTCTGAGTGACATGGTTCTAGACCCACTCAAGAAAGATCAAGGTAAAGACTTAGAATTTTTTTTAAAAACTCTCCCACATTCTCAAGGTTGGTTTAAACGTGACAGAATGTGGTGGCTTGGAAGTGTCTGCCACTTGCTGGGACTTGGCTTGCTTCAGTGCTTATGAGCAAGAAAGCTTGATAAGGCTTTGTGAGTGTAGAGCAGTTTTAGATTCTCCTTGTACCTTTAGCAGCTCTGAGGTGGTAAGCAGGACATTTCAAACTCAGTCTTTGTTCAAGGGCAAATGGGATTGTGTGCAGAAAGCTGACCTGGCCCTTGAGGGCCCATCACATCCCACTCCCAGTAGCTCTTCTGCCTCAGTTCCTTCCCCTTCTCCCCTGCTGTTCTCTTCCTTGGATGCTCCTCTTTCTAGAAAGCATCACTTCACCCAGAGGCCTCTCTGGACCACACTGTGCAAATCACTTCCCCCGCTACACCTGCCCACCCCAATCACTCTCATCTATTTTACCTTCGCTTACTAAGATCCAAAATTATCTCACTTTGTTTGTTCATTGTCTTCCTCTCTGGGAACGAAACTCCATGAGGGACAGTCCTGAGCTTTCTTATTCGGTGCCACATCTCTGGTGCCTATGGCAGTGTCCGCACAAAGTAGGTGCTCAATAAATGCTTTGTGGTAGTGTGTGTGAATGAATAGGAGGTGACAGGGAGTGCAGGTGGAGCCCTAGATATTGCCTTGCTCTGAGGATAGGAACAGCACTACTTTCTAGTCATCAGGTGTTTGGCCACAGAGGTCATTCCTGACTCTCTAACCCCTACCTGGCTTCAGCCTAAGATGCCACTCAGCCTATTCTCTTGACAATTGGCCCCCTCTTTGTCCATGCTCAGTTGTTGCCCTAGATGCAATCTGTTGCTATTGAAATCAAGGTCACAAAGACCTGTGGCCTCCCTCCGATGTTTTCCAGCAACTTCCTCTCTTCATCTATTCCACGAGGCAAAACAGCCCAGACACAATATCCAACTCGAAAACACAGCTCACCATCCATGGCTCAGCCATTCACCCAACATGTAGTTATTGGGCTCTGGGGGTTCAGGGTGATCAAGACAGAGCTGACATTCCAGTGGAGTCAGCATGACAGGGAGTTAATGGACCCATGGTTTCAAGTGGTGAGAAATGCCAGAAAGTAGAGAAAACAGGGGGATCTGATGGAGGTGATGGATGGAAAAGGCCACTCTGAAGACTCGAGAGATGGGAAAAGCATTCCAGGTGGAGGGAACAGCAGATACTAAGGCCCTGTAGTGGGAATGCATTCAGCAGAGTAGAGTGTTCATAAAAAGACCAGTGGGGTCGAGGCAGAGTAAACCAAGAGAGAGAGTGGTCGGAAGTGAGATCTGAGGTGTAAGCACGGTCGGCTTTGTGAGAGCTTTGAAGCCATTCTAATTGCAAAGGAAACCACCAGCCCACTTACAGCAGGAGATGACATGGTCTGATTTATGTTTTCTAGATCACTCAGGCTGCTATGCAACAAATGGGCTATAGGTAGGAAAGAGCAGAAGCTGGTAAATGCAGAGACTTCAGCATAGGTGGCTTCCTTTTCCACTGGGGTGGTGCCTTGCTCTTCTCCATCGACATGAAGGAGAATCGTTTACTCTGTCTTTAGAAAAAGTAAAACCTTCCCAGCATTTTGAGAGGCCGAGGTGGGTGGATCCCGAGGTCAGGAGATTGAGACCATCCTGGCCAACATGGTGAAACCACGTCTCTACTAAAAAATATAAAAATCAGCTAGGCGTGGTGGCACGTGCCTGTAGTCCCAGCTACTTGGGAGGCTGAGGCAGAAGAATTGCTTGAACCCGGGAGGGGGAGGTTGCAATGAGCCGAGATTGCGCCACTGTCCTCCAGCCTGGCACCTGGCAACAGAGCGAGACTCTGTCTCAAAAAAAAAAAAAAAAAAAACTAAAACTTTTGGTGTTTGGGACTGCTAGTTGTCGTGTGGGATGAGGAGTGGTTACGAGCAGAAAAAAAAAATAGTAAATCAAGGAGTAGACAGCTTCTGTTTAACTATGTGTGCTACGTTTGATTCAGGAACACAATGTGCCTTTCATTCCTTCTACAAATATTGAAAGTCTACTGTGTGCTAGGCACTGTTCTAAATGCTTCCAAGGACAAGTGTCTGGCCCCCTTTCTCCATATATAGTAAATAATTCTTATGACTAATAAATCCATTACATACTCATGATTGGTTTCCTGGTTTAATAACCTGCAGTCTTTGAACATTTTATTTCCTATAGAGCACATTTAGGGGGGAAAAAAGCTAAGGAGACTGCCATCATCACCCCAAAACCTAAAGGGTCTGCGAATAGATGGGCGCTTGGCCGACACGATAATGGAATGGGGAAGCAAGCATAGAATAATAATGGGGCGATTTTGGAACTTTGATGACTAAGGGAGGAAATGACAGGGGCCTGAAGGGGAAATAGCTTAAAAGGAGGAAGGTGGGAGGCCGGTAAGAGAGCTGCCGTGAAGGAGGAGATTAGAACACTCCAACTTGACTTGCAAAAAAGGGAAATACAATTTTTAGGAACCATTTCCAAACATATCACCCATAAAGTGTTTGTTCAGGGGAAGAGCAGCCTTGTGTACACACCTCCGAAAAGCAGTCGCCCCTGAGAATATGTGCACTGCTGTGCCTGAGACAGCATCCCCAGCACTGGGCATGGGAGACTGCACTTTTTTTTTTTCACCGCCAGGCTGGAGTGCAGTGGCACAATCTCAGCTCAGTGCAACCTCTGCCTTCTGGGCTCAAGTGACCTTCCCACCTCAGCCTCCCACCTCAGCCTCCCAAGTTGCTGGGACTTCAGGCACCCATCCCTGTGCCTGGCTAATTTTTATATTTTTAATAGGGGTGGGGTTTCACCATATTGCCCAAGCCGGTCTCAAACTCCTGTTCTCAAGTGATTCACCCACCTCAGCTTCCCAAAGTGCTGGGATTACAGGTGTGAGTCACCATGCCCGTCCAGGCTCCGAACTCTTCAAAATCCTCCAGGAGGCCAGTTGTGGAGGGATGAGAGGCAAAAGAGCAGTAGGGTCCTGCCTGTGTGTTGCAGGTGTTTGCCATTAACAGTAAGTGAAAAGTACTTTGTGGAATGTTGACTTCAGGTTCAGAAGGTTTTTTTTTTTAGAGACAGGGTCTCACTCTGTCATCCGGACTGGAGTGCAGTAGTGTGATCATAGTTCACTAAAACCTCAGACTTCTGGGCTCAAGCAAGCCTCCTGCTCCAGCCTCCCAAGAAGCTGAGACTACAGGTGTGCACCACCATGCCCATCTAATTTCTTTTTATGTTTTAGTAGAGATGAGGAGCTCTTCCTGTATTACCTAGGCTTGTCTTGAACTCCTGGCCTCAGTCAGTCCTCCTGCCTCAGCCTCCTAAAGCACTGAGATTACAGGAGTGAGCCACTACCCAGCTGAGGTTCAGAAGTCAGAGTTTCCCCAGAGTTGAAAGGGAAATAGAAACACAAGAGTCAGTAATTAATAACAAGCATCTCAAGGTGCTCCTTCCTTACACTGGCATTCCCCAAAGTGAGGTGATGGCCAGCCACTGGGAGATACGGCCAGTTACCCAAGACATTCTCCCTAAGCTCCCTTAGGGTATCTCAAATAAGGGTTGGGATGGGTTTATCTGTAGTCCATTATTAACAACTAAAGGAGCAAACCTAGTGAATTGCAATAAATTCACATCAACGGAACAAAAGCAGAAAAGCTTAAACAACAGAGTGGCTCCTTGCTTTCCTGAAGCACCTCTAAAAATGGCCATAGAAAGATGGAGAATTTGGTAAGCAAGCCTGAACCGTCACTCATTTCTCTGTGACACATTAAACAGCTTGAGCCAGCTTTGAATTCTTCCTGATCGATCAAATGGAAAGATCACACCCCGCAGGGACCCTGACTGCAGGCACGCCAGAAGATCTCAAGTGCGGTGCACAGAACAGTTTTTTTACATTACTGGTGTATCCTGATGTGCATTCAAACAAACTGAAACTAGCTCATCAAACCTGTGACTTCAGGGGTAACATTGCTGAGGAGGAGTTGTTTTTTACTTGGCTCGATCTATTATAAAAACTGTACAGTGGTACATGGATATGACAGGAAGCATGCAGTTGCTAGACACACAAAGCTTTAGAAACACAGGCTGGGGATCGGGTGTGGTAGCTCATGCCTGTCATCCCAGCACTTTGGGAGGCTGAGGTGGGAGGATCGCTTGAGCCCAGCTGTTGGAGACCAGCCTGGGCAACATAGGGAGACTGTGTCTCTACAAAACATTTAAAAAATTCGCTGGGTGTGGTGGCTCATGCCTGTTGTCCTAGCTACTTGAAAGACTGAGTTGGGGGATTGTTTGAGCCCAAGAGTTTGGGGCTGCAGTGAGCTGTGATCATGCCACTGCACTCCAGCCTGGTTGACAAAGTGAGACCCTATCTCTAGAAAAGAAAAAAGAAAGAGAAACACAGGCTTAGACAAAGTTATCTTCTAATTGGAGTTGGCATAATTGCTTATGACCCATGAAATAATACAAAACTCCTTCTTTCTTTATACCTTTCCTCACTTTTTTCCTTCAAGAAAGAAAAAAGGAAAGAGGGAAGGAAAGGAAGTTAGGAAAACCACCTACATGTTATTTTCTCTGTAATCCTTCACTTGGCTTTCATGAACTAAGAGGTAAGAGTAGGAAAAGAAGTCATGGAAAATGCATATTTTGTAGCTGGATGGGAACTTGGAGGTTGCCCTGTGAAGCCCTCTCACTTTCACATGAACACACTGAAGCCCAGAGAAGTTCTGTTACTTGCTCTCCTCCTTGGGTGAGCTTTTCATGAGCAAGGGTGAAATTGTCATCCCCTTAACTTGACCCAACAGTTCCCCAAACCAAATATCTTAAGCAATAACTCAGGAACTTAGCTGGCAAGGAATAGACTTGGCGGTGGGAGGCAGTGGCAAGACTGAAGGAACACACTAGGATCTCTAGGGCATGTTGAGCTGGAGAATGCAGTATGGTATGACATTGGCCGGTCTCGGGCCACAGCCATGATATCAATTAGGTGAAGGCCTGAGAAACCTTTATTATTGTATCATTTCAATCCTGAGCTTAGATCAAGGAACCCCAGTTACCTGTTCCCCCAGCATATACTGTCAGACATACAGTAGGTGCTTAATAAATAATCGCCAATTCTATGAAGCCCTAAAAGTCAGCTTAGCAAGGTTTCCATGAGTAGAGGAAGTGTATTAAAGCATGTCGATCTGGGTAAGACCCAAACCTACTGGAAAAGCGCAGTATTCAGGTATCAGGGAAGCAAATGTTTCATTTCCACTGGGTGGCTTTGGAATTTTTTTCTGGCCACAACCTCCTCCTCAAAGCCCGTTAGTAGGCAGTGCTTCCTACAGCTTCAGAAGTTCCTTTAATGTGTGGCTTTTTCATCTGAATCATCGGGAAGAATTCAAAGCTGGTTGGGTCAGAGTTCAACGTTATCACAGAGAACCCAGTTAAAGTTTGTGCTTATTCATAGCATATGCCATTCTCCAGGATTATTTTTAGAAGTGTTAAGAAAATAAGGAACTCTCTTTTTATTAAAGTTTTTCTTCTCTCTTGTATCCCTCCTCATATCCAAGTTCACCAGGTTTATTCACTTCTTTTTCCCTGGTTTCTATGGATAAACAGGCCACAGAGGCTATTTGCATCTATTTGGATGGGAGGGAACCAATGGGAATGTGGGATAGAATGCATTATGTAACCAGCCCACCCTTTCCCATGGCTGGGATAGCAGGAAAGGCAGTGAACCTCCCCCAGGAGCTTAGAGAGCCACTGGCCAGATCCACTGGCAAGGACAGCTGCAGAGAAGGTACTTTTAGACCCAGACCTCACAGCATTCCTGCACAAACTCCCACAGAAAGATTGCCCTTCCCAAGCGATTTGCGATTTCTGCTGGTGTTTCCCAGGATATGGATAGTACTTTTTAAAATAATTTCTTGAAAGGATCAAGATGAAGGTGAATGTGAGTATCTGAGTTTCTCTCTTCTGGCATCCATTTCCTGCAACTATTTGATTGCATGGGACTCTGAGTTAACTGTGTAAAGGGGTCCAGAGCTTGTGATTGCCAATTCTCCCTCTATATTAAGGAAGTCGGTAATGATGGTTTCCAAATGACTATCACACCATGGGAAACAACTGAAAGTTGCATCAGGTTTTGAAACCAAAAAGGGAGACCTTATATTTTTGTTTAGAAAATTATATTCTATTCAGGTAAGTTTTATTTTAAAGCTTAAACGTTACTTTATTTATTTATTTATAATGAGATGGAATGTTGCTCTGTCATCAGGCTGGAGTGTAGTGGCATGATCTCGGCTCACTGCAACCTTCACCTCCCAGGTTCAAGCAATTCTCCTGCCTCAGCCTCCCCAGTAGCTGGGACTATAGGCACGCACCACCATGCCAGCTACTTTTTGTATTTTTGGTAGAGATGGGATTTTGTCATGTTGGCCAGGCTGTTCTCAAACCCTGACCTCAAGTGATCCACATGCCTCAGCCTCCCAAAGTGTTGGGATTACAAACCTGAGCCACTGCACCTGGCCTTATATGTTACCTTAAATATAGGGGTATCTGGGCATGGTGAAACCCCATATCTACTAAAAATACAAAAAAAATAGTTGGGTATGGTGGTGGGCCCCTGTAATCCCAGCTACTTGGGAGGCTGAGGCAGGAGAATCACTTGAACCTGGGAGACAGAGGTTGCAGTGAGCTGAAAGCATGCCACGGCACTCCAGTCTGGGCAACATGAGCAAAACTCCTTCCCCAAAAAAAGAGTAGTTGGGAAAAGGGAGTTTCAATTCACACTTCCAGTTAAATAACTTCAGATCATTATCTGCACATTCTGGAGCTTTTCATTCAAGAATTTTCACCTTTTTCAAAAAAGGGGACTGAAGCAGAAATGCAATTATTTTCCTGGCCTATTGGGCAAATTATTATTAATCACACACAAAAGAAGCAGCAGTTTCCATTCAGCGTCTCTCGATTAACTACTTTGCTAAGTTTTTTAAAAAAACAGCTCCAAAAAAAACAACTGTCCTTTATGGGAGATGAGGCAAGAAACCACTTGGCTATCACCTCATTAAAAGAATTCCAGATATTTCTGATAATGAGATGCAGATTATTGAAGCAAATCTGTCTCAAGTTTTACAACCTCATCAACAAATTCTCTCACCACATTAGGCATGACAAATTAAAGAGAAATAGTTTAATCTACTTACATGTTCTTAGAGCAAGTTCTGGTGATGAAATATACCATTTTGCTATTTTAAGTGACAGTTCCTCTTAACTTACGGAATTTTACTTTCAAATGTAAATATTGACATGGAAAGCCACTGCAATGCATGGGAGAAAATAAAAGTTCAGATCACAGCTTCTTTCTTGGATAACTATGTCAAAGGGAGATGATGACAGAGGAGGGAAGGAGGCAGAAGGGACAGAGAGAAGATGGGAACGAGCTGGTGAAAATGAGGGAGGGAAGGGAGAGAGAAATGAATGTTAGGTGAGTGAGGAGGTGGCTGCTTGCCTGGTGCTCCCTTCTCAATTGCAGACCTCACAGCACAACTACAGGAGTTGTAGGAGGTTTTCCAGGAGGAAAGTAGGGATGTGATTATTCTGAATGCTTTCCCCAACATCACATGCATACAACACACAGCTACTGTGTCCTGCTACTGCACATCCTAACTTTGGCCTTGGGGAACATGTCCCATCATGGGAGGCCCTCCTGTCTGGATCTTTGTGCACAGGACCCAGATCATCTCGCAGGAAATGAACATGGACTCAAAGTGTTCTTCTCTAATCCCAAATCTCTAGCTCCCCAGACCCCTGTTTTCTACCCAGAAGGGTGCCTCAATGAGTGACATAATCTTCCAGAAAGATGCTATACTTATAAAAGCATCAATGGAGAGCTATGCTCATCTTGCTCTTTTTTATGAAATTTAATACTACATTTTGGAGATTGTCCCATTTTCAGTGATAGAAGCTCTGCCTCATGCTTGCAATGGCTACATTGTACTCCATTATACAAATGTCTCTGTTTCTCAGCTTCATCTCCCTCTTCCAGGAGCCACTTTGCCATCCTGTATCTGCTAAGATAGAATCTGTGCTAAGCAGAGTGGTTTTTAGGATAAAAGAGCACACTCCAGACGCAAAACTGCCTGCATTCCAATCTGGCTTTGGCCCTTGAGCACTGAGCTACCTTAAGCTACTTTCTCACCCTCTCTGTGCCTTAGCTTGCTCATCTCCTAAATGAGATATTAGTTACAGTACCTGCTTCATAAGGTTTTTGAATATCAAATGCGGTCATCAGTGCTAACTACTTATCCCAATGCCTGGCACAGAGTTGAGAAACTGTGAGCCATCCTGATTCCCTTGACCCATCCTGATTCCCAGCTGAGCCATCTGATTCCCAAGTGAGCCATCCTGATTCCCGTGACCCATCCTGATTCCCAAGTGAGCCATCTTGATTCCCAAGTGACCCATCCTGATTCCCAAGTGAGCCATCCTGATTCCCAAGGCATTGGCTAACAGTGGACAACAAGCCTAACACAGTGCCTGGGTAATCGGAGTGCGATGGACACTCCTGTCACAGTGAACAGAATGGTTCCGTAAGGGGATAAATTGCGTCTAAAAGATTAAAGAGGATTTTCCCCCTTCTTCTTCTTTTTTTTTTTCCCAGACAAGGTCTCATTCTGTCTTCCAGGTTGGAGTGCAGTGGCACAATCTTGGCTCACTGCAACCTCTGCCTCCCAGGCTCAAACCATCCTCCAGCCTCAGCCTCCAGAGTAGCTGGGATTTCAGGCGTGTACCACCATGCCCAGCTAATCGTTATACTTTTTATAGAGATGGGATTTCACTATGTTGCCCAGGTTGGTCTCAAACCCCTGAGTTCAAAGTGATCTGCCCACCTCAGCCTCCCAAAGTGCTGGGATTACAGGCGAGAGCCACCGCTCCCAGCCAGCTTCTCCCCTTGTTTGATTAGTTATAGGAAAATAACACTAGCTGACATACACAGTGTGTGAGAAGTCCGTATTGTTATGTGGGGTTTGCAAAGTGAGGACCCTTTCCAGATAGTCTGCTGTAACTCCTTAAGCTAGGCATGGTGACATGTGCCTGTAGTCCCAGCTACCCGTGAGGCAAGCCATTTAAGGCTGCAGTGCACCATGATCATGCCTGTGAATAGCCACTGCATTCCAGCCTGGGCAACATAGCAAGACCCTGTCTCTAAAAAAAAAAAAAATTATCCCTTTCTCATCCTTCTGGAGGTGACCTCACCTCACAGAATGTTGTCACCCACCAGAAATTCCTCCCAGAAGAAGTGTCTATAGATATTTTGATTCTTCCTCAGGTTGTCCTTCCTCCTCTGTCTTCCCTTTTTGAAGAATATGGGTGGGAAAAATGGAGGCGGTGAGGGGATTTTTCTTAGGCTCTTGGAAACTTCTATTTTTTTTTTTTTTTGACATAATGTCCTTTTGGAAGGGTGGAAAGTAAACATTCACAAGCCGACAGATAACACCATTATCTCTGCTTTAACCTTTCCTATCCTATATTTGAATTTACATGAAATGAAATACTTCCAAGTACATTCGAGGCGAGACTGTTGACTTTAAAGATGATCAAAGTGCCCTTTCTCCACTTTGCACTCGCTCCTGATGTGGAGTCTGGGCTCAGCTACCTCATAAAAATATACAACAGGATATGTCACTGATCGCAGCATAAAAGCTCCTACATCCATGGGAATCCTTCATGAACTTCAGCGATTCACATTTCCCATTTATCAAAAGATCTGTGATATTTATAGCATATGCATTTTGTAAAATGTGGTTTCTCTGTAACTAACCATTCCCTCATGGCCCTCAAAGGGGAAATTGGAAGCATTCTGTCACTTTGCCTGAACACTAAAAATTCTTGGAAGTAAGACATGGAGTCTGTGAGAAGGAAACCGAAATGCTAAACATAGACATTTTTCGAAGAAGATTTTAGTAGAAGAAAAATGACCTTCTTATTGACCTTGGGGATCTATATCTCTGTATGGATCAGGGGCCTAGACATCACTTACTGCCCCAGCTCCTTCCACAGTTCCATCTCCACCGCTTGTGTGGGGGAACTTCTTTATTTACCACCTCCCACTACGGACTGGTGGCCTGATGGTATGATTTACCTTCCCAAAGAGAGAATGAGCTTCTCGGTTACTTGGATGGAAACCATCTCATGATCTCTACTTTCCTCTCTCATAGTTACTACCGTTTTAATTTTAGGAGCATAAGAGTTTGGTGGGGGGTGGGCTGTGAAAGATAAAACAAGGAGGAAGCAGGATGGGGCCACAATGCTGCTCTGACCCCTGTGATGGGAAAGAGAGAAGGAGCTGGACAGAGGAGAGAGAGCCTCAAACTATGGGGCAGCTTAGACACAGTCTTGACAACTCAGCCAGGTCTTTGGGGTAAAAATTACCCAACCAATGAGTCCTGCATTGGGCAGAAACACTCAGGCCCCTGGACTATCAACTTTCATTTTGCAAAGGAAATCTGTGTGGGCCTCTAAGACCCCAGCAATGGGCTGAACTCAGCAGCAGAGCGCTTCACTGGGCCAGAGGAGCAATATTTTAAGATCTGTCTGAGCATGCCACAGCCTCCAACACACCCAAATGTCTTACACCCCACCTGCCTCACTCATGTATATTTCTTGCTCAGCTCCTATAATGGTTTGAATTTGCTGCTCCTGCTTATAGCTGTCTTTAAAGCAACTCTTTCTGGATTTGCACACATTTGGACGTAAGAGTTAGCAGATTAAAGTAGGAAGCAGACTTGGACTTGGGAAGGCTGTGCAGAGGATTGGCGATCCAGGCTTCAGTCAGATAGACGCGAGTTTGACTCCCCACTCTACTACCTGCTGCTGCATGACCTTAGGCAGGTCATTAATCTCTCCTAGTCTTGGGCACCACAAAGCACTAAAATGAGGCCAACAGAGCAATCAGTGTGCCCACACCTGCCCCCCAGCCCTGACCCTCTGAGTTTCTGCAGCTTTGTTCTTTTGAGTAAACTAAGGAGAAAGAAAGTGGAAGGTAAAGCAGAGAAGCAAGCTGTGCATGTGGGCGAGTCCACGTGGGAACAATCACCCAGGAACTGTGTCCACCCCAGCCTGGAGAGGGGATTTCCATCCTAGGAACAGGGACGATGAAGCAGCATAACTAAGGGTGCAGCAGCTGATTCTCTCCCAGCTCATCTAAGCTGCTGCTGCCTAGAGCTGCCGTGGCTGCTGATGGCCCTTATGCCACCGTGGATGATGAAAGTGTGCGGGCCAGTTCCCTCTCTGCTTCTGACTTTCCCTGGCCCATTCAGCAATGCGTCCCTCTCTTCTCTGCAATTATGCTCCTGCTCTTCTTCCAAGGCTCACCTCAAGTTGCATCTAGTCCTTCATCAGCTCCTCCCAAAACTAACGATATCCAGCCTCCGCCCACATCCAAGCCACAGGCATCTCCCAGATGGACTGGACAGTTGGCCTTGATTCGCCTCTCTGGCTTCCACTTGCTTAATGCACTTGGTCTTCCACCCAGTAACCACGTATAAACAGCAGCCACTAAGGAAATGAAGAGCCAGGGCCTCTGTTGATCTCTCTCCAGGCAGCCTGGTCATTTTTCAGTTCCTCCAACTTTCCACCCACCCCCCATACGCACTCACTCACCCTCACACACCCCTCCTCACCCACACACTCCGGCCTCCGCACATTCCTCATCCTCTGCCTGAACGCTCTCTCTCCCTACCCCTTTATCTGACTGACTCCTCCTCACCCCCAGATGGAAGCTTCCATGGCCACTTTCTCAGGTAAACTTTCCCTAAGCCCTCACTCATCAGTACTTCCCAAGTGCACTTAGAATTTGTCATAACTTCCGGTATTTTATTTCTCATAACTTCCTGTATTTTATTTCTTATAACTTCCTGTATTTTATTTCTCATAACTTCTTGCATTTTCTTTCCATCTCACTTACAAGAGGTGGAAACCCTGTGTTTACTTCTGTGATGATTTGATTAGAATTTGTGTCCTCCACTAGAATGTACACGGCATGAGATCAGAAACAGTTGTGCTCATCACGATACCTCCAGCAGAGCCCCTGGCATATAGCTGATGCTCAATACGATCTCGGTGAATGAATGAATGAATGAATGGCTCCCCAGATTTCTCCAAGTGCAGCTAAGACCACTCTATCCTCGGCTGCTCAAGTTTAGATTAGCACATTGCATCTGCCAGATGTGTCAAGGCCTCTGCACTGAGGTTATCATCACCATGAGGGAAGTGAATCTCTTATTCTTCACCTTTGTTTCCCTATCCGCCTCCCATTCTTCCTTCCAAATGTGTATTCATTTTCCTTCTCCTTCTCCCAGCTCTTGTATGAGGATGGGCATCTGGGGGACACGTCCTTTTTGGAAATCATTTAAGAACATTTCTTCCATTGTACCCAGAATCTAACTGCCTATGTACCCACAAAGCACAAAAATGTGAACATATGTCCTCCTTCACTTCTTAAATTTCTACACAAATGTTTCTAGATTAACACTCTATTAAAGAGTATCTTGTGAGTGGCCTGAGCAACCATCGTGACCGTTACTGGATTCCTTTGCAGTGGCCTGTCAACTGCTTCCAGCTGTTACTCACAAAGAGCTCAGCGCGGTGCCAGGAACGCGGGTGCACGATGAGTGCTTCCTGCTGCAACTGCAATGTCCAGTGCTGCCTGCACTCCAGCCTGACCACAAGGGCCTGAGCTGTAAGTGGGGTGGTCAGGAGCAGCCTCTGCAAAGGGGCGACTCGAGCTGAGACCCAGAGGAGGAGGACCTGGCAGAAGAAAGTTTGGGCAGAACGAACAGCAAAGGAAAAGTCTGAGGTGGAAGAAAGCTCAGGGGATCTGAGAAAAGTAAGGAAACAATGTGACTGGAGGGAAATGAACGAGGGGAGAGCCACGAAATGGGAGGCTCATCCTGCCTCGAAGCCACACCAGGAAGGTGACCTTTTGTTTTGAATGCAGTTCTCAGCAATTAGAGGTTTTTAAAATAAGAGAACAACAGAATCCAATTTATGTGTATAAAATGAAATATTCTGGCTGGTGTCTGGTGAGTGGGTTTTAAGGTGAAAGAATGGACATGAGGAACCAGTTAGGGTTCAGATGACCTTGGACAAGTCATTTGATCTCTCTGAACTTGCATTCTCTCATCTGTAAAATGGGGATAAGAAAGTCTGCCTCTGAGATTTCAGAGAAATAAGTGATATAATGACTTCAGTGCATCCAACACAAAACAGGTTCTCATTCAATATAATTCCCTGTTTTCCCTCCATTTCAGGAAAGGAATTCCCCAAGACTTTCCACGTGCATTTCATTCTTCTTTTGTAACATTAACATGGATGGTCTTTGCTGCCAAAACTCTGAGACATAATTAATTGATTGCATGAGCTGTCTAGAGACACCCCCTGTCAATTGTAATGAAACACCATACAGTATTTCATTCATACAGAAGGGAGTCATGGTATGGCAGCATATTTAGAGTTTTCCTTTGCTGGAAGTTTACATTCTTTGAAGATGTGGTCTGCTGTCCTGAAGACAGCAGGCCAAAATTGCAAAATAAATCATATATCAAGAATAAAACTGCTGCTGTCCATCTTGGACAGCTGTGGGTGCCCAGTGAGGTAGATGCTCACAAAACCCCCATTGTTCTCTGGAAAAAGCCCTTGCTTTCACCATAGGCAAATACACCAGCTAAGCTGCATCCACTCTTCAGAGCAGCTGCCATATTGTAACAACTGCTCTGCCTAAAGATACGCACTATCTTATTTCTAGACAAATGCAAGCACATTTCAGATGATGGGTTTTTAAACATTGATTTAAATGTATTTCATGGGAATTACGATGAAATATACCATAATGTATTTCATTACAGGCTTTGATTTTCCCCTTTTTTCCCTCAATGTAGATGATTAAAGTACAATTTTCAAAAAGGCAAAATCATGACTCCCATGCAAATATAAAATGAACTCACGTCAAAGATTTTAATCAATTTTGATGGAGTAATAGGGAATCAGTGAAATGTTAAAATTAAGTAAAGATCATTGAGGATACTTGTCCAAATTGAATGAATTTATTTTTAAAAAGAGATCATTGAGGCGCTAGGTAGGTATAGGCAATTTAATTAAGGAATATTAGAGTGTGATTGCAAGGCTAAATATGAAACTGATTTAAGTCCTACAAGGTAATAAACCATAACCTTTCAGATTATCGTTTTTTTACTGAACAGCAGTTATTTGCCTATTTAACTGGAAAACTATCTACAGAGCAGCATGTAACTTTTATAAGTTTGTGTTTTTTTTGAGACAGGCTCTCTCTCCATCACCCAGGCTGTAGTGCAGTGGTGCAATCTCGGCTCACTGCAACCTCCACCTCCTGGGCTCAAGCCATCCTCCCACCTCAGCCTCCCCAGGAGCTGGGACTATAGGCATGTGCCACCATGCTGGACAATTTTTGTATTTTTTGGTAGAAACAGGGTTTCACTGTGTTGGCCAGGCTGGCCCAGAACTCCTGGCTTCAAGTCATCTGCATGCCTCCGCCTCCCAAAGTGCTGGGATTCCAGGCATGCACCATCACGCCGGGCCTAAGTCTTGACCTTTAATCAATACTCTTTACAAGACTCTAAAACTCTGTTCCCTTAAATACTTCATCACTGCTGGATTCTCCAAGCCCAGCACCCACATTCTTGTGAAACCCACTCCCAACACATTCAAGGGATAATGATTCCATGTGCAGACTAGTCATGCCTTGAGGTTTGTCTTCTGGATATGCTGGTGGTCATCCTTACTGAAGGTTATCCAGAGGCGTGGGCAGAGGGTCACAGAAAGCTTCCCTCTTACCCTACTCCAGACAGAAATAGGAGTGCTCATCTTGGTGTTTGTGACTTTTTACCTCTTAAAGACTTGAAAATGGGGGCGTTACGTCACGCCTCCCTTTCATTCACTAACTCATCAAGTAGCCAAAGATCCCGTACTCTGTGCTGGACTGTGGAATGCAGTCCAGAGCAAAGAGGGTGTGGCCCTCACTCTCCCAGAGCTTACGTTCTTGTGGGGAGACAGATCCTAGATGAGTTGAACCCTAATGTGATAAGTACTGATGTCCAAAGGTGTTAAGCAGAAGTGTGGGGAGAACTAATTTGGTCTAGAGGGTGTCAGGGGCCCTTTTTCTAAGGAAGTGACATTTCAGATGAGTCTGGAAGGATGTGTGCGATTTCACTGGGTGGAAATCTGCTAAATGCTTTGGGGTAGAGAGAACAGCACATGTGATGGACTCAAGCCCTCGGAAAGAGTGGCGTCCCGGGGGCCAATGAGGAAGTGATACCTATGAGGCTAGAAGCATGGAAAGGGTCAAAATCACACAGGGCCTTGAAGGTTTGGGCAGTTTGGGCTTCATCCAAAAGACAGTAGGGAGCCATTGAAGGGTGATAGAGAGGGGAGTGGCATTATCAAAATTTGTGTCCCTTGAAAACTCGAGGACGACAACAGTGCCATATGTTATAAACATTCCATAAATGTTTGCTGAATTTGTGAAGGAACAATTGGCTGACCCAGGAAGACACCCCGTGGGGTGCCTGACACCAGGAAGTGCGGTCAGAGTCCATCGGCTGCAGCTCAGCTCTCTGCTTCTCAGTGTAATCTCACACACTCACTGGGCTCAGACAAGTGACAGCTTCATAGCTTCCCTCTCCCTTGAGGATTTCTGCTTCACCACGGAGAAGAGAGGAAATCCCTGCGGGCAGGAATGCCTCTTACACGGCCCTAACTCCTTTTGGCACCTTTTCTCTATTAAAAAAAAAAATGAGTAAAAAGTGGGGAACATCAGGGAGGTGACACCTTCCCCAAGTTGCCTGCAGGTTATCCCCACAGCGACATGAGGGCTGTAGCTGATTCTGTAGTTTTGAGTGGTCTGGGTGCTGCTAAGAATGTGCTAGAAAACATTTCAAGTTTCCTTGACAAAGATTTTTAAACAAATACATCACCCAACAAAGAAGTAATGCACAGGGTGGATGAGGGTAGAGGAACTGTGCGGTCTCATTCACAGTGGGCGGAGCTGTGAACTGATTGAAACCTTGCTGGAGGGCAACGTGACAGCATCCAGAGCCCTAATGTTTCCACCTGCCAACTTCCCACTGAGGAATTTATCCATGGAAATAAATAAGGGGAGTTGCCAATATTAGCTATGAAGATGATCATTTCAGCATTGCTTGCAATAGCTAACACCTGCAATTAGCTAGAATGTCCAAAACCAGGAAGAATGTTTCATCCATACAATGGGAAGCTGTCACTGTTTTAAAGAATACTGAAGAAAAATGTTTATTGACATGGAAAGATGCTCACAATTTATTTTTAAGTGGGAAAAAAGCAGATTATAAAAGTGTGTATCATATTCCATTAGGTTTTAAAAATATAATAATGACTCTAGGTGTGTATGTGAGCAAATATGCAAAAGAAAACATCTAGAAAGATCCAAAACCAAAGGATTAACAGCACTTACCTGTGGCAGCACTGCAGGCACTTTCGTTTTCTTCTGTTTGGTTATTATTATTTTTACTTTTTCTTTAGTAAACTTTTATTTTGTAGAAAGAACAAAAGGTTTTATGTACAGAACTTGTTCATGATCTCCTAGGATCTCAGCTGTATTAGGTTTTGTGGGGCGTGTTCAGTGTCTCTTTGGCTGCTCGAAGGGTCTGATTCTACCTATGCTTTTTAAATAGATTTGTAGTAGTGTTTCCCCAAATCCACACAGACCTACTTGTCTGGGTAAGATGGTATTTATCAGCATTGGTCTTCCAATTCCATTTTGTAACAGAAAAGAAATATTATGCAAGAAGCACAATAATTTTCAACAAACACAATGGGAGAGTTGGTAACTTTTGCTTTATTTAAGAACAGTATCAACAAGGGTTAATAGGTGTAAAAGGTGTAATTAAATTTATTTAGAAAAATTAAAAAAAAGACTGGAAGGATAAATACCAGAAATGATGTGAATTGGTATCTCTGAGTGGTGGGATTATGGGTAATTTTTATTTCTTCTTTCATTTCTCTATTTTCTGAAAATGAACATATATTGATATAAAAAGGAGGTGAAAGTGATAACTTTAAAACCTAAGGAAACAAGTTGCCTTCATGTAATTACAGTGGAAAGTTCAATTAAGGATGGGGTTTGGCCATCACTGCCATGGTAACAAGGTGATTCTTTTTAGAACTGTGTGACTTGCTGAAACAGTATGGGTTGGAGAATTAGCAGACTAGGTTTGATCCTGGCTGTGTGACTACAGACAAGTCACTAACCCCCTGAGTCTCTTGTCATTCACTGGGGTTTTTTTTCTTTTTTCTTTCTCTCTTGCTTTCTTTTTTATTTATTTATTTTTTTAGATGGAGTCTCACTGTGTTGCCCAGGCTGGAGTGCAGTGGCATGATCTCAGCTCATTGCAACCTCTGCCCCCAGGGTTCAAGTGCTTTTCTTGTTTCAATCTCTTAAGTAGCTGGGACTACAGGCATGCGCCACCATGCCCAGCTAATTTTTGTATTTTTAATAGAGACAGGGTTTCATCATTTTGGCCAGGCTGGTCTTGAACTCCTGACGTCAAGTGATCTGCCCTCCTCAGCCTCCCAAAGTGCTAGGATTACAGGTGTGAACCACGGTGCCCAGCCTCTTGTCATTCACTTATTAATGAACATTTATTGAGCATCTTCCATGTACCTGCGCCTGGGCCTGACACTGGGGCCAGAATAGCCAAGTGAGATGTGGGCCCAGCAGTCACAGAACTGCCAATCCAGTTCAGAAGGAAAATAGCAAAAACCAAACAAAAAGCAACCTAATAGTAATAACAGTCACAGCTGCCTGTACCAAGCGCTTACTAAATGCCAGGCACCTACACTTGACAGAAAGAGAGACACCCATATGTATACACAATATATAATGGATTGAAATATATATAACAGATATATATATGTGGTGTACATATGTATATCAACCCATCATCTGTAGTATGTGTGTATATAACCACCCATTTAATTCTCACAGTAACCCCATGAGGTAGGTATTACTATTATTACCATTTTACAGGTGAGGAAACTGAAGTTCAAATAGGGTAGCTAATTTGCTCAAAGGTACACAGGTAGGAATTTCTACCTAACTATGTGCTATGCTGCACTGAACTACATAAGTACAAGGGTCATGGTTTCTACAAATTAAAACAGGGCCATCCAGTGGGAAACTAGCCCGGGCAATGGCAAAACCCCTTCTCTACAAAAAATACAAAATTCAGCCCAGTGTGGTGGCACGCATGTGTAATCCCAGTTACTTGGGAGGCTAGGGTGGGAGGATTGCCTGAGCTTGGGAGGTCGAGACTACAGTGAGTGAAGATTTCACCACTACACTCCAGCTGGGCAACAGAGTAAGACCCTGTCTCAAAAACAAAAACAAAACAGAGCCACGACAGCATATTAGGACCACATAAACTTGTCTCAGGGTACAGGTAAGTCTGCCCTGAGGATGTGACGTTTCACTTAGACCCCAAGGATGTGAAGGTACAAATCAGGCACAGAGCAGGGGCAAGAGCCTCTGGGGTGGAAGAAATGAAACGAAAGGGCGTGATGAATTTGCATTAAGCTTTCTAAGTGAGTGGGATTGGTGTAGCGGTCACTGGCTATGGTGCTAACAGTAAATTCTCTTCTCCCCACTCTACTCCCAGGCACTCCTGGCCAGGGCACTTTATGACAACTGCCCTGACTGCTCCGACGAGCTGGCTTTCAGCAGAGGGGACATCCTGACCATTCTGGAGCAACAGGTGCCAGAAAGTGAGGGCTGGTGGAAGTGTTTGCTCCATGGAAGGCAAGGCCTGGCCCCTGCCAACCGCCTCCAAATCCTTACGGAGGTCGAGGTCGCCGCGGACAGGCTACGCCCCCCATTCCTGAGAGGCCTGGAAGAAGCTCCTGCCAGCTCAGAGGAGACCCATCAGGTGTCCACTCTACCCCACCCTCCCACTCCAGGCCCTGTTTATGAGCAGATGAGGAGTTGGGTGGAGGGGCCCCAACCCCCCGCTGCCCAAGTCTACGAATTCCCTGACCCTCCCACCAGCGCCAGAATCATCTGTGAAAAGACTCTCAGCTTTCCAAAACAGGTATGCACATTTCCAACTACTAGACATGGGTTGAGGAGTATGGAAACACCCAGGGGCCTAACTACCCCTTGAGTCATGGGTGTCCTTCAGATCAAATGCACAGAAAGGGAGCCCAGATTGCTGGAGCCACCATGCCTGGCCTAAAGCACCTATTTTTAAAAAACAGAGGAGAAAGAGCATTCATTAAATGTGGAATGGGCCAGGCTCGGTAGCTCATTCCTGTAATCCCAGCACTTTGGGAGGCCAGGAGGATCACTTGAGCCCAGGAGTTTGAGACTAGCCCGGGCAACATAGTGAGAACTCATCTCTGATAATAATAAGAAGAAGTAAATAATTAGGCAGGCAGGCGTGGTGGCAGGCACCTACAGCCCCATCTACTCAGGAGGCTGTGACAAGAGGAACCTCTGAGCCCAGGAGATTGAAGCTGCAGAGAGCTATTACTATGGCGTCCTCCTGCACTCCAGCCTGGGTGACTGATCAGGACCTTGCCTTTAGAAATAATAAAACAAATGCAGAATGAAAACTTTTTATTAATAAGGAAAAGAATTAAAGGAAAGAAGGAGAAAAATAATCCACTGTTTCCCCCAAAGCCCTGGCCTTCATGCAATGCAGAGCAGACGTGCATAGGCCTGAGTCACTGCAGACACTTCCAGCCATCAGACGCTTTGCTTTCAGCTCCATGACACAGCCCACCCAGCCACAGCTCTGGCAGAGGTCTTGGCAAGGCCTGTGTGCAGGGAAAAGTCACTCTCCCTGATGCATGTGCTGCTGTGGGGGCCCCAGGAATGCGCCCCTTGGCATTCAGGCCTTCTCCATACCAGCTTCCAAAGTTGTCTTCAAACAGGAAAGGGTTGATTCCTCGGAAGATTTTGAATACTTTGCATTTTCGAACTCCCTGGGCTACAAGATATAGAACCAGACAGCTGTTACACAGAACAGCTGCCATGCACAGGCGCTCACTACAAACACCAGGAGGAAACGGGTAGAGCCTTCTGAAGTAGTCAATGAGGTGGACCCTAACTCTCTTCTGGAACAACTGGCCCCAGTCTAGGCCTGACATGCTCAGCTGCTGTCTAAGCAGCTGACTCAGAGCAGGGCTTTGGTGAGGTTTCTTCTAAGAACAAGTGACATTAGCTGAAGTTAGTTTGAATTTCTCCCAAAGCCATGAAAGGAAACAACAAAAAAAATCAATAGCAATTCCTTCCTCTCCCCGAAAAAAAAAAAACAGATGCAGTGTTCTCTGTTAACCAGAGGATACTTGAAGAGCAGTTAACAATCAGTTAAGGATTTTCTGATCCACAGAAAAGGCTGGCATCTCCCCCCGTTCATGCCACTCAATACAGTGCCAGGCTCCTACAAGGTGCTCAGTAAATCTCAGTTGCATGAACAAAATTGACCATACACAATATATGGTTTCAGAAACGTGGTGTCCACTGTCAACTGCTAGATCGGCATCCGTGTGAAAGGAAAGATGAGTTTACTATTGAAATTTAACTTTGAAAACTGATTAGGGCATTAGCAATGAGATTTGTCCTTGACGTTAAGTGCATCAACAATTTGAGTGCTTGCTTGTGCAGGCTGTGGCTGACAACAGAAACCACAAGTAAATTCAGGGGGGTCCCTTTAACCACTGACCAGGGTTCTTGAGGTGGCCACAGTAAAACACCTGGGGGAGTTTCCTGCCCTGTTTCCCTTCCTTAAGCTCCCTCCATGTCTGCCCTACCTATAAGTTACAAGTTTTCGCCCTTCCTTCCCTATTTATTTACTTTTTTTTTTTTTTTTTGACATGGAGTCTCACTCTGTCACCCAGGCTGGAGTGTAGTGGCATGATCTCAGCTCACTGCAACCTCTGCCTCCTGGGTTCAAGAGATTCTGATGCCTCAGCCTCCCAAGTAGTTGGGATTACAGGCTCCTGCCACTAGGCCCAGCTAATTTTTTTTTTTTCTTGTATTTTTGGTAGACAGGGTTTTGCCGTGTTGCCCAGGCTGGTCTCAAACTCCTGACCTCAGGTGATCCACCCACCTCGGCCTCCTAAAGTGCTGGGATTACAGGCATGAGACACCAAACTAGTGGCTCAGAATTGCCTGGTCTACCAACAGCCACTTCCATTTGAAATGTAGTTTCTGGGCAGTTTTAGCCTCAGAATTAATGGCTAGATGACGGGCAGGGAGGAGATGCCTCCTTTTCTGTGGATCAGAAAATCCTTAACTGATTATTAAACATTCTTCAAGTTTTTCTAGCTGCCCCAGAAGCCAAGTGAGATGGCATTGCTGGCTTGTAAGCCACAGACCACATCTCTTGCTAAGAGACCCCAAACACAAAGCAGGCAAGAAATTAAAAACTATTTTGTTTTTTGAGACGGAGTTTCGCTCTTGTCGCCCAGGCTAGAGTGCATTAGCATGATCTTGGCTCGCTGCAACCTCTGCTTCCCGGCTTCAAGGGGTCTTCCTGCCTCAGCCTCCTGAGTAGCTGGGACCGTGGGCACATGCAACAGTTAGAACTGTTTTCCCACGGCAACTTCACAGGTTGGAACACAGCCTTTGCCAGTCATTTCATGGACTCTTTTTAAAATCTGTGTTGACAGTCTGTACACTAAGAGTGGCCCGAAATTAACATTCATCGATGTGGAAATGTCATTTTTCTCAAGTTGTCCTAAGAGAGGCGTCTATGTGTCTGAATCAAACATCTCTATAGCTGAACAAGATCTCTGCATATCTTTAGATTAGAACAACACTTCATTTTACAGATGAGGACATCAATTCCCAGGGAGGTGAAATTGCTCATGTAGAGTCACACAGCTGATGAAGCATGACTTCCATCACCCGCAAAACAGCCCTTCTTCCTTGATCTTCTTTCACCTAACTCTGTGGCTGACGCCATTCTTTCCAATGAAGACTTTATTGGAATTTCACCTACAGATGCTAAGTAACAGCTCAGTAGCTTATATCCAGACTAAGAAACAACAAAGCTAGCACCCCAGAGGCCCCCAGTACCTTCTCTCTGTCACTTCCCCACCAGGGTAACCATGATCTGGAGCTTTGTTTTACTTTTTATTCCAACTTCCTTAATATAATGTGCTGGCCTAATTTTAAAAACACACACACATAAAGAACATATTTGATTTCAATTTATATTCAGAAGGGCCTCTTTGGCATTTCAAGAGAAAAGGGCCAGATTTCCTGGTGAAATTGCTCTTGGACCCACTAGTTCCTAAACTGGAGTTTCCTTCTGTCTCCCTAAACCTTTCGAAACCATGTTTCTCAAACATGTTCCTTAATTGATCACCACACTGGACCTATGTTTTCCAAGAAGCACTGGGCATTTTTGAGCTGGCTTCCTTCCATCTGAAATGTCATACCCAGGAAAGTCCCTTTGCTCTGCGAAGGTGCTCTTATAGGCATAGTGGACCCCATAGTCAGCCATCAAAATAAAACGGGCCTGAAGTCATAGGGGAGGAATGGGCCTTGGGACAGCATTTGGAAAGGGTCTGCAGTAGGAGAAAGCTTGGTGTGTTCAAACAAGTGAGAGCTGGGAGGGAGGAGACACGGACATGACAGCCAAAGGTCAGGGACACTCACTCAAGGTCCCTGGGCGTGACTGGTGCGTAGCCGTCCGGGCCAGTGAGAAGCTTGGATTTCTGGCCCGAAATGGTGGCTCACGCCTGTAATCTTTGCACTTTGAGAGGCCGAGGCAGATGGATCACTTGAGGTCAGGAGTTCAAAATCATCCTGGCCAACATGGTGAAATTCCGTCTCTACTAAAAATACAAAAAAGCAGCAGGGTATGGTGGCAGTCACCTGTAATCCCACCTACTCAGGAGGCTGAGGCAGGAGAATCCCTTGACCCCAGGAGGCGGAGGTTGCAGCGAGCCAAGATGGCGCCATTGCACGCCAGCCTGGGCAACAGAGCAAGACTCTGTCTCCAAAAAAAAAAAAAAAAACAAAAACAAAACTTGGATTTAATTTCATTCAAAATGTAATGGGAAATCACTGAAGGGCTTGTCCACCTAGACCAATCAGCCTGAGACCACCAAGAACAAAATCAAGTTTATTAAGTGTAAAAAGGAAGATCCCAGAGCAGAGGAACCGCGGGGCAGCTCACAAACAGGAAAAGGCAGCGTAATGATGAGTTGGGGAAAGGTGCGGTTAAGGTGAAATCTAAGCCAAGCTGTGCCTTGATAGGCTCTGTGCAAAACAGGGCAGCATGCAGGCTGGACGTGGGCCGCTATCTCCTTGGGAACCACGAATCGGAGATAGAGGGGAGTGCTGGGCCCGGAAAGCACTTGTCCGAAGTACCACATGAGGACCTGGGGATCGAGGCTGCCTCTCTGTCAGTGACTCAGATCCCACACAGGAGTGGGATGTTTCTTTCTTACTGATAGCACTTTGGAGAGCTGTATTTCGAGAGCCTAGGATTTTAGGGAACCAAGTTTCTCAGGGAGTAAGAAAGCAGTCATCACTCAATGAGGGGGCTGTTTTGACATGTGACAGCTGCAGCGTGTACTTGGAAGAAATGTTCATCCTGTTTGCATTGCAGCTGCTTTATCTGCGTCCTTGAGTCCAGCCAGATGAATGGCGGGGCGGATTTTTACACTGTGTGCTAATGTTTACCATCCAAGCTGTGCACATCCGTTCACCAAAAACCAACAGATAAACCTAGCACATACCACATGCCATTCCCAGTGCTGCGTCCTGGGGACACCATGATGGATAGAGGGACCCTGACCCAGTCCTCAGAAACTGCCCCTCCACCTGCATGTCCCTCCCCACCTCGCTACTCCACATATTGAAACCCTAAGCAGCCCCTGAGCGTACTTGGAAAGCCCCCTACTCAGCGACAGCTCCTTGGGACCCCGGTGGGAAATACATTCTCCCTGTCTGAGACTCCAGAGCTTCACCCTGTCCTCTCTTCCAGGTCCCGTGTTGCTTCCCAGCTTGTGTCCTTGGTGTGCTCAGACCTCATTTCCCTCTTAGACGTTAAGCCCCCGGCAGACAGCATCCTCTACTCTAGAAGAAATCGCCCATTCCTCGGCCCCTCCTAAAGATGTTCTAGTTTAGGAGGTCTGAATGGGAGCCTTGGCAGCTGTATTCTCTTTTTTGTTGAGACAGAGTCTCGCTCTGTCATCAGGCACCAGGCTGGAGTGCAATGGTGGGATCTCAGCTCACTACAACCTCCGCCTCCTGGGTTCAAACAATTCTCTCCTGCCTCAGCCTCCCGAGTAGCTGGGACTACAGGCACACGCTACCACGGCCAGCTAATTTTTTTTGTATTTTTAGTAGAGATGGGGTTTCACCATGTTGGCCAGGATGGTCTTGATCTCTTGACCTCGTGATTTACCCACCTCGGCCTCCCAAAGTGCTGGGATTACAGGCACGAGCCACCGCGCCCAGCCAGCAGCTGTATTCTTTTAAAGTTTTCTAGATGACCTGGACCCCTGGCTGGGTTTAGAAGCTGCTCTGTGGCACCCAGTGTGGTACCCACCATTGAGCTAACATCATTGAGCTCTAAAGGATGATGTTGAATCTGAAGTTCCTGTGCACAGACCCAGGCTCCATGGCTGAGACCATGTTTCCCAAAATGGCTTGAGCAATAACTGGCCAAGTGCACTCAATCAAATATAAATCAGATTCTCAACCCACCCTTTGTAGGATAAAATTCAAACTCCTTAACGGATCTGCTCCCTGTTAACCTTTCCCACTCCCTCTCTCCTTCCCCTCCCCCTCACTCCTCTCCATCCCTTTCACATGGCCAGGTTCTCTTCCGTCTCCCACTGCTGCCAGCAAAAGCTGCCAGCGGCAGTTCATCTGCTCACCTCCTGTTTCCCTGTCTCAGCCCAAGTGGCAAGTCCTTAGACAGCTCCTAGGCCTCAGTTACCTCCCACACCTTGTTAGTCTCCCAACCTTGCATCCTTACAATCCCTCTGTCTGTCGCGTGCACATCGGCAGCCTCCGCCTAGCTAGATGAATGTAGATGAATAATTCAGTATCAGAGTCACAGCCTCCTGGTCCCTAGAGAACATCAGAATCACCTGGCAAGCTTGTTAACAGCACCGGTTCCGGGGCCCCCTTCAATACACAGAGACTCCATCCAACCAGCGTGGGCCAAGGAATATGCATGTTAACCTGCCTCAGGTGAACTTCCGAGGTGAGGCAGATGTAGGACACCCGGGCCCCCTGTGAGGCAGGCTGCCTTCATCAGGAGCCTCCCAACTGCACCCTGCTGTTCTCAGTCTCGAGAGTGAAAAGCCTGCATCAGGGGTGCCGGGTGACGCCCTCAGCGTGCCCACCCAGCTGTCTTGCTTTTGGAGAGATGACTTTGAACCTGATTGTGATCATCAGAGTGACATTTCCTTTCCCTCTGCTCTCCTTTCTCTCCAAGGCCATCCTTACGCTTCCCAGACCTGCCCGAGCCTCGCTGCCGACTCTGCCTTCCCAGGTGTATGATGTGCCTACCCAGCACCGGGGCCCCGGGGCCCTGAAGGTGAGCCTTGTTCAGGGGCTCCACACCACCCAGACCTCTGTGCCCAGAGTCTGGGGTTCTTGGCATCATGCCCACAATGCATATCAGCATTGCCATGGGAGGCCAGGGGCTCAGTCCTCTCAACCTCCGGAACACACATCGCCACTCAGAGGCCAACTTTACAAACTCCTTTTTACCCTTGGAGCCCAGGCCCGCTCTGGAAAACATTATGACTACTTGAGTTCTGAATATTTTGAAATTTTTACTTTTCATTTAGAATAGATTTTTTTTTTTCTTTTTCTCTTTGAGATGGAGTCTTGCTATGTTGACCAGGCTAGTCTCGAACTCCTAGCCTCAAGCCATCCTCCCATCTCAGCCTCCCAAAGTGCTGGGATTACAGGCCTAAGCCACTGCACCCAGCCATCGTTTATAATAGATATTTACTATATGTATGTGTGTACATACACATATACACACACATTTTTTTTTGAGACAGAGTCTTGCTCTGTCGCCAGGCTGGAGTGCAGTGGCACAATCTCGGCTCACTGCAACCTCCGCCTCCTGGGTTCAAGCGATTCTTCCGCCTCAGCCTCCCAAGTAGCTGAGACCACAGGTGTGTGCCACCACGCCCAGCTGTTTGTATTTTTTTAGTAGAGATGGGGTTCACCATATTGGCCAGGATGGTCTCGATCTTTTGACCTCGTGATCCACCCACCTCAGCCTCCCAAAGTGCTGGGATTACAAGCGTAATCCTCGCCCAGCCCACCTCGCCCGGCCTACACACACATTTTTTAAAAAATAATATTCTGAAGGACGTGCACCATGGTCTCAACATGGATTCTCACTGATTATCTCAACGTTGATTATCTCTGGGGGAAGAAATTTTAGTTGTTTCTTTTTAACTTGCTTGTATGTAAGTGGAACATCAAATTTGTAAGACATGCTTCATGTGATCAAAAAATAGCTTTACTTCTTTCTTAGCCCAGAAGAAACTGCTTTGCGGTGGCGTTCTCCCTGCCCAGATCAGTAGCTCCTAACTTCCATTGTATGTGAAAACATCTGAGAGCCTTAGCCATCCTGGTGCCTGTGCCCCAACCCCAGAGACTGTTGAATCAGGTCTAGGTGGGGCCCACACAGCAGGACATTTAAAAGCTCTTAGGTGATTATGCTGTGCAAGCAGGCTTGAGACCACAGTTCCAGCCTAAATAAAATTCCAAGCAGGCTCTCGGTCACTCACAGGTAACAAGTCACTTTAGGCCGGGCACGACAGCTCCTGTCATCCCAGCACTTTGGGAGGCCAAGGCAAGAGGATCACCTGAGGTCAGGAGTTCGAGACCAGCCTGGCCAACATGGTGAAACCCCGTCTCTACTAAAAATACAAAAATTAGCTGGGCGTGGTGGTGCTCGCCTGTAGTTCCAGCTACTAGGGTGGCTGAGGCAGGAGAATCACTTGAACTCAGGAAGTGGAGGTTGCAATGAGCCAAGATCACACCACTGCACCCCAGCCTGGCTGACAGAACGAGACTCTGTCTGAAAAAAATTAAAAATTAAAATTTTTTTTAAAAAAGTCACTTTAGCCTCCCCAGGCTCAGTTGAGGAATTTACTTGTCCAGGCCATAATCAAACTTCCTAGTTCATTTAAAGCCAAAGCTCCTGCTGCCCAGCTTGGCCTGCTTGCTCCAGAAATTGTCTGGGTTCTTTGCTGGTCCACCATCTCAGGTTTCTAGCCCCTCTCACTCACTGGGTGTTCTCAGACTCCTGCAGGGCCACAAGAGGCAGGCAGGGAGAGAGGTGTGAGGGAGCAAGGCCCCGGTTCTGTTGGCGGGGTGCTAAAGCAGTGGCCAGTGGGGCAAGTGGATTCTTTCTCTTCTGGGCATTCCTGTAAGTGCCATGTGCTCTGACCCCCTCCTACCTATCACCTCCTTGCCGAACATCTTCATCTGGAAGTCCCTCCGGGTGGACAAATGCATCTCCTCTGGCTGGTCACTCCTCCCGTAGCTGTAGGGCAGGCAGGTCATCTCCAGACACACCCTCCTGAGAGTCCCTGAGCCATTCCTCCCTGGCTCTTGCTCCAGCTCTTGTGTGATCCATGCCTGGTCCATGACAAACACACAAACCCCCTTTGCCATGATAGACTCCAGGAACATAGGCACTTGCCATGGATGCAAAAGTTATCAACAAAAACACACTTGTACGACTCACTTCACTCACCTTGCTCTAATCCCAGCCCCATTATATCCTGTCTTTATGTAAAAGTCTGACCTGTTATTCGCCATGATTTTTTTTGCATTATGATTTTCTTAAATATTGCATTTAAAATAGTATTTACCTTGGTGACTGAGTTTTTTGATGCCCTCTTAATGCTGTGCCCAGGGCAAGTGCTTTGCTCTCCTCCCCGGGTCCTGGCCTGAGAACTGGCCATCACAGAATGGTGCCACTCTGCATTTTGTCCTCAACCTCTCTCTTTTCACCTTTCCCAAGCAAGAGTCAGCCCCATCCACTGTAATCCCAAGCTCAGGGGACACAACTCAAGTCATTGAATGATCCCATGGAAGCACTTAATGGTTTGCTTTTGGAGAGTGAAAGGCAACCCCCGCTGTACCCTACCCCATTTCCCAGCTGAGGAGAACCTCAGCAGACTCACAGCCCAACTCTCTCTAAAGAAGCCCCTTCCAACGTCCAGCTGTTTCTCTCTTTCTTTGCAAAATCTGTTTTGGTGCTCTCTTGCCTTGCTTTGGAATTTGTCACCTGTTTTTTTGTATCCAATATATATGTTTTTAAATTACTGTACACATTACACATATAATATCATATATATATATATCAAGCCACTGAGGGAGTTTGAGCAGGGTAGGGAAAATCAGATTTTTATTTTTTTGAGAAGGAATCTTGCTCTTTCACCAGGCTGGAGTACAGTGGCACAATCTTGGCTCACTGCAACCTCCATCTCCTGGGTTCAAGCGATTCCCCTGCCTCAGCCTCCTGAGTAGCTGGGACTACAGGTGCGCGCCACCATGCCCTGCTAATTTTTTGTATTTTTTTTAGTAGAGATGGGGTTTCACCATGGCCAGGATGGTCTCAATCTCCTGACCTCATGATCCACCCGCCTTGGCCTTCTAAAGTGCTAGGATTACAGGCGTGAGCCACGGCACCCAGCCAGACAATCAGATTTCTAAGAAGCACAGTGCCGGCTGGGCGCAGTGGCTCACACCTGTAATCCCAGCTCTTTGGGAGGCTGAGGTGGGTGGATCATGAGGTCAGGAGTTCGAGACCAGCCTGGCCAAGATGTTGAAACCTCGTCTCTACTAAGAATACAAAAATTAACTGGGCGCGGTGGCACGTGCCTGTAATCCCAGCTACTCAGGAGGCTGAGGCAAGAGAATTGCTTGAACCTGGGAGGCAGAGGTCGCAGTGAGCCAAGATCGCGCCCTTGCACTCCAGTCTGGGTGACAGAGTGACAGAGTGAGACCCTGTCTCAAAAAAAAAAAAAAAAAAAGAAGCACAGTGCCTGGCATTTAGGTCCTTGATAAGAAACACATTTGTCAAATGAGTTGCTCACACCCTGTTTTTGTTGCTCTCATGATGTGAAGTGTCATCCCGCACATCATGAGAGCAATAAAAATGTCTGGTCATTAGTAGGCACTCGTTAAATATTTGCAGAATAATTATGACTGATAAACAAAGGAAAATTTCTACTGAGGAAAACAAGAAAGCAGACATATTAGGTCTCAATCTCATTTATCCTCTGACTTAGTTTTAAGATGAACCAGGCTGGGTGCAGTGGTGCGGTGGCTCACGCCAATAATCTCAGCACTTTGGGAGGCCAATGGGGGCAGATCACTCGAGGTCAGGAGTTTAAGACCAACCTGGGCAACATAGTGAAACCCCATTTCTACTAAAAATACAAAAAATTAGCTGGGCGTGGCGGTGCGTGCCTGTAATCCCAGCTACTCAGGAGACTGAGGCAGGAGAATCACTTGAACCTGGGGGGCGGAGGTTGCAGTGAACCGAGATTGCACCATTGCACTCCAGCCGGGGTGACAGAGCAAGACTCTGTCTCAAACAAAAGGGAGGGGGACGAACTCAAAGAAGACAAACTATCCTTTTTAACTTAGGCAACTGCAGTTAACACTCTGTTGTCCACCCCTTGCCCACACCTTTGGTTGAGAAGTCTCTTTTTATACCCTGTTATGGGAAATACTTGGGACTGTAACATCCCCTGTACTGCCCTAAACAAGAAAGGTGGGGGACCCCTCACCTAGATTTCCACTGTTACAGTACCATGACCAAGAGCACCAAAACGTCTTCAGGAATTTGTGTCTTCCTTTGGAAAAAACACTCGTATCGGGAGAGTTTGTGATGTGTCGCCATTAGGAAAGAAACAATCAAGTTGTTGGCGTTTGTGGTCTTTCCTAGGAGCCAGAGAAGCAGCAGTTATACGACATACCAGCCAGCCCCAAGAAGGCAGGACTCCATCCCCCAGCCGGCCAAGCAAGTGTAAGTGCAAAGAGGTGCTAAGGTGCAGTGTTACGAGCAACAAAAATTCTCTCAGAAATATTATTAGCTTGGGGCCAGGTATGCTGGCTAAGCCTGTAATCCCAGCACTTTGGGAGGCTGAGGCAAGTGGATCACCTGAGGTCAGGAGTTTGAGACCAGCCTGGCCCACACGGTGGAACCCCATCTCTATAAAAATACAAATATTGGCCCGGTGTGGTGGTGGGCACCTGTAATCTCAGCACTTTGAGAGGCTGAGGTGGGCAGATCACTCGAGGTCAGGAGTTTAGCCTGGCCAACATGGTGAAACTGTCTCTACTGAAATACAAAAATTTTTTAAAAATATTATTAGCTTGGTCAAAAATTAGAATGCAAATCCCTCATAACAGAGACCTATTGCATTTGAGGTAAAACCTCTCATCGCGCTTGTGTTCAGGAATAGGACTAATTATTGGTTTGGAATAAGTCATTTAACGTCTCCGTTTTTGTGGGTTGGGAGTATTAAGTGAGATAGTCCTGCAAAGGACCTAGGACAGTCCCTGGCACAGAGCAAAAGTTATATAATGGCTTCTTATTATTGCCAGACCTCAGGGACATGCTGTGATACAGTACACCTTCATCTGTACTGGGGGAATGACTTTATTTGAAATCTATGTAATCCGTGTTTATAATATGATTCTACCATGTGTCCCACAGACACACTTACACCCAAGGGCATTAGGGAATATCTTCCAAGAAGGCTGGCATTTCAGCCATGTCGGGGGATGCATAGGAGTTTGGTGGATGGAAAAGAAAGGGTTGTAAGGGCATTTAGAGCAGAGGAACCGGTTTGGGCAAAATGAAATACAGGGGCATGAGTCAGTGTTCTGAGTTCAGGGAAATGTAAGCATCTTGGGTGGTTGGACCCATAAGCAGGTGGTGGCAGACAAGGTGGGTCAGCGTGGTGGAAGTGGAAAGAAACGAGGCTCAAAAGAATTGTGAAGGGCCTTGAGTGGTAACAGAAATGAGGAGCCACTGAAGGAACTTGAGTAGGGGAGTGACAATGAGATTTAAACGAGGCATTCACACCCTCTTTTGAAAGCTACTAACCTGGGCCACTGTGTGTGGTTCTTCCACAGGCGCAGGGTGTTCCCCTGATATCAGCGACTACCTTAAGAGGTGGCTACAGCACATTACCAAATTCTCAGAAATCAGAATGGATTTATGACACTCCAGGAAAGACCAGGGTCAGAAAGACGTCTCTCACCAGCTCTGCGGAAGAATCAGGGCCCCACGCCGTCCCCAGTTCCAGCTCCACTTTCCACAGTCCTCCAAGTGGCAGAACCAGGTCCCTCACTCCGCAGCTGAACGACAAGGTGCCTGTGCAGAAAAAACTCAGTCTTCCAGAAATTCCTTCTTATGGCTTTCTCACACCCAGAGACACATTTCCTTTGGATACAGATGTCAGCTACAAGGTTCCTTCAAGCTTTCTGATGCCCCGAGTGGAACAGCAGAACACCAAGCCCAACATTTATGACATCCCTAAAGCAATGTCCAGTGTGTCTCAGGCTAGGAAGGAGCTGACGAAAATCAATGAGGTGTCAGAGAATTCCGCGGACCGTAATTCCTCATGGTTCTCCAGGTGGACAACTTCCCTATCTCCTGAACCTGACAGATCATCAGTTTCCAGTTCTGACAGCAGAGCTAGCGTCGTTTCTTCGTGCTCCACCACATCCACCGACTCCTCCTCCAGCTCTTCCTCGGAGGAGTCAGCAAAGGAGCTCTTCTTGGACCTAGACGTGGCCAAGGAGACAGCGATGGCTTTGCAGCACAAGGTGGTCAGCTCGGTCGCTGGCCTGATGCTCTTTGTCAGTAGGAAGTGGAGATTCCGAGACTATCTGGAGGCCAACATTGATGCAATCCATAGGGCCACTGATCACATAGAAGAATCTGTAAGAGAATTTCTGGATTTTGCCCGAGGAGTCCATGGGACTGCCTGTAACCTCACTGACAGTCACCTTCAGAACAGAATTCGGGACCAGATGCAGATAATCTCCAACTCCTACCGCATCCTGCTTGAAACAAAGGAAAGCTTGGACAATCGCCATTGGCCTCTGGAAATTCTTGTGACTGATGATGTACAGAACAGCCCGGATGACCTTGAGAGGTTTGTCATGGTGGCACGGATGCTTCCAGAAGACATCAAGAGGTTTGCCTCCATTGTCATTGCCAATGGAAGGCTCCTTTTTAAGCAGAACTGTGAAAAGGATGAGACTGTTCAACTGACCCCAAATGCAGGATTTAAGTGTAAAAAATGCATCCAACCCCCTCAAAGAGAAACTGAATCATACCAAAACAGTACCCCTTCCACTAAGCAAAGGGAAGATGAACACTCTTCTGAACTATTAAAGAAAAATAGAGCAAATATCTGTGGACAGGTGAGTTCAGAGTTCCAAGTGATCGAAAAAGGGACTTCAATTATTACCTGGATTAGTTGCCACTAAGATACTGAGACTCTTTTGATAATGTATAGGCTTTGGGGAGATGCTCATTCCATTTTCTAGAAAATAAAATTTATGAAAGTAAAATTCTTGATGAAATCTTATTAACAAGTCAGACAAAGATAGGTCAGCATAGGCAGATAGGTCAGTTTATTTGGATTTCTTCTGAAAACTTTTGGGGTTCAAGTTTACTGTGATACTAGAATTAAAAAGGATTTTTAAAGTTTCATAAAAATCTGTTCCTTGAGTAGATTTTTAAAACCTCACCACCAAGTCTCCTTGCAGTTTTGAAAGTTATAAATTGAATCATTGTCAGTGTGTTTCTTAGCAACGGAAGAGGAAGTAGAAACATTCTTTCAAATTGCTCATGGTCTGATCAGCCTCCAGACTTTAGCTCCTCTTAGAAATACTTTTCTGAGACTGGGTGTGGTGGCTCATGCCTATAATTCCAACACTTTGGGAGGCCAATGCAGGAGGATCCCTTGAAGCAGATGAGACCAGTCTGGGCAACATAATGAGACCCCAGCTGTGCAAAAAAATTTTTTAAATATGCAGGTGTGGTGGCTCATGCACTTGGGAGGCTGAGTCAGGGGATCCCTTGAGACCACGAATTTGTGGTTACGGTGAGCTGTGATGGTGCCCCTGCACTCCAGCCTGGGTGACAGAGGGAGAGCTTGTCTCTAAAAAAGGAAAAGAAAAAAGAAAGAGGTGGGATATGGTGGCTCACACCTGTAAATCCAGCACTTTGGGATGTTGAGGCAAGCAGATCACTTGAGGTCAGGAGTTCGAGACCAGCCTGGACAACATGGTGAAACCCCATCTCAACTAAAAATATAAAAATTAGCTGGGTGTGGTGGTGCACACCTGTAATCCCAGCTACTCGGGAGGCTGAGGCAGGAGATTGCTTGAATTCAGGAGGCAGAGGTTGCAGTGAGCCAAGACCACACCACTGCACTCTAGCCTGGACAACAGAGCAAGACTTTGTCTCAAGAGAAAAAAAAAAGGCTTTTCTGAATGAGTTCAGACATTATAGAATGAGATGCCTTAGTTCAGGGATCACGAGCCTTAAGACGCCCACCAGTCACTTGGGGGCTGTGTCAAGGAGATAATTTCCTGCTTTTAGCCCCAACCTTTGTGTTCTGCTGAAATGCCTGGTAGTGTAGGAGCTTTAACACGTTCTAGAAATCTGGATGTTTAAAATTTACATACACATATATATAACTTGAAACAAAGCTGTGTGGGTCATTATATCAGGCCATGTTGATAGGCAAAATTCAGCCTTTGGGCTGCCAAAGTCTCCTTTGGTTGAGAAAAGGAATCAGTAGGCAGAACCATCAACAGAAAATATGAGAGGGAATGCTCAAGTCTTAAAGTGAACTTAAATAGTTACACAGTAGTGTAAAAAACCACTCACTTTGGTAATTTGAAGGGATTTTCTTTTTCAGACATTGCCTAACTTAGAAGAGAAAGAGAACCCTATCTTGGAACAAAGGTTAGATGAAAACAAAGACTTAGGAATCACGGTAAGCTACAGCACTCACTCTAAAGCTTCTGGTTCATGCGCTTTATTGCTAGATATGTCTCATCATGCTACAGATAGCTCAGTATGACAGCCGTGATCCGCATGGGTGAAAGTTAGTTTTTGTGATTCTTTGTCCTTTATTTTAGCAAGAGAATCCTGGAGACCACTGAGTCTGATGAACGAACCCCAGGGAATGGAAAGTGAAGCATTAGCCATTAGTGAAATGACTCTAGGTGTTCTGCAAGGCTGTCGTGGGTGGCACTGACAGGGCTGAACAGGACTGACTCACGTCCTCTTTGACATTCTGTTTCAACGCTTCTGATTACAACAGTGAATCTTCCTTTGGGGTTTGTGTATACCCAACACCTCTCTGACACTTGATGTTCTTCCTTTTTTTTCAAAAAAAAAAAAAAATCAAAGATGTTATCAATGTGCTTATTTTTATTGGTTTCCTTCTATTCATGGTAAATGACAGTAGTTTTCCATTTACCATTTTTTTTTTTTGAGACAGAGTCTTGCTTTACCGCCAGGCTGGAGTGCAGTGGCACAATCCCAGCTCATTGCGACTTCTGTTTTCCGGTTTCAAGCAATTCTTCTGCCTCAGCCTCCTAAGTAGCTGGGACTACAGGCACGCACAGCAAAGGAATGAAGCCAGTGGAGGTTAAGAGGAAGGTGGAAAGAGTACAACTTGTAAAGGTTTTAAGGGTTGTCTCGGAATAACTGAAGCTTAGGAAACTTTCCTCGGTTATAGGGCAGATGCCATAGAGGGTGGAAGAAAAGCAGAGATGGTCAATGACTAGGATGAGGTCCTGTACCTTCTCAGAGGCAGACTAGGACAAGAACCCAGGCCTCTTGACGCTCAGCGCTCCAAACACCAGTCTTTGGGCCTGCCATATTGCTGACAGTCATGCTATTTTGTTCAACATTAAATATGCCTTAGACTAGTGGTTCTCAGACTTGAGTGTCTCACAATCACCTATGACGTTTGTTAAAACTCACATGGCTGGCTGGGCGCAGTGGCTCGTGCCTCTAATCCCAGCACTTTGGAGGCTGAGGCGTGTGGATCACCTGAGGTTAGGAGTTTGAGACCAGCCTGGCCAACATGGTGAAACCCCATCTGTACTAAAAATACAAAAAATTAGCTGGGCATGGTGGCAGGAGCCTGTAATCCTAGCTGCTCAGAAGGCTGAGACAGGAGAATTGCTTGAACCCGGGAAGTGGAGGTTGCAGTGAGCCAAGATCGCATCATTGCACTCCAGCCTGGGTAACAAGAGCAAAACACGATCTCAAGAAAAAAAACAAACAAACACAAACAAACAAACTCACATGGCCGGGCCTCACTCTCAGAGTTTTTGATCTTGTAGGTCTAGGGTGGAGCGTAATAATGTGCATTTCTAGCAAGTTTGCAGGTGATGTTGATGCTTCTGGTCAAAGGACCACACTTAGAAAGCCCCCACTTTAGAGTGACAGCAATTCTCAGTGGCAGCCAGGGGCACCGTTGACCATTGAGTGGACAGTTCTCCATTGCGTGGGATGAACTGTTCAGCGTCCCAGAACCTGCCCACTCACGGCCTACGGAAGTCCCTAGTCAATGTGATAACCAAAACTATCTCCACACATTTCCAGCACCCCAGGTTAAGAATCGTAGCACATTTTTAACCTACCTACAGTTAATATATTTTCACTTAAAATGCTCATAATCTGATGTCTACCTCTACCTCATTACTTCTCGTTATTTCTAAGGTCTTCTTTTTTTTTTTTTTTTGAGATGGAGTCTCACTCTGTCACTCAGGCTGGAGTGCAGTGGTATGATCTCGGCTCATTGCAACCTCTGCCTCACAGGTTCAAGTGATTCTCCTGCCTCAGCCTCCTGAGCAGCTGAGACTACAGGCGCCTGCCACCACAACTGGCTAATTTTTGTATTTTTAGTAGAGACAGGGTTTCACCATGTTGGCAAGGCTCGTCTTGAACTCCTGACTTCGAGTAACCCTCCCACCTCAGCTTCCCAAAGTGCTGGAATTACAGGTGTGAGTCACTGTGCCCAGCTACCTTTCTGTTTTTTCTTTGAGACAGGGTTTTACTGTGTTTCCCAGGCTGGAGTGCAGTGGCAAGATTATGGTTCATTGCAGCTTCCACCTCCTAGGCTCCATTGATCCTCCCACCTCAGGCTCCTGACTAGCTGGGACTACAGGTTCACACCACCATACCTGGCTAATTTTTGTTTCGTTTTTGGTAGAGACAGAGTTTCACATGTTGCCAAAGCTAGTCTTGAACTCCTACGGTTAAGCCAGCCTCCTGTCTCAGCCTCCCAAAGTGCTGGGATTACAGGTGTGGGTCACTGCACCCGACCTGCTTCATTCTTATACTCCCTGCTTCCAAAGAGTCCATCTGAACTGACATTTCAGTCTTTCCTTCACTTTCAATTACAAAGACAATCATTGTTTTCATTTTCCAAATGTGCAATTCTAATAATGAATGTGCTTCTTCAAAGTATACCTTCCTCCTCCTTGTCTAATTGCCCTGCAATGCTACCAGCCTCTGGAAATATACTCCCCTTCTGAAAAAAATCAGTTCTATATCCTGTCTATAGGAATGCTTCCAGGGTGTGGATTTTGAGATATAGGTAAATGTAAGCATGTGAAATTTAATGGAAAGAAAGTGAGTTTCAAACGTAGAGCTCCAGATCTCTAATTTGCTAATGGAATGGCCAGAGGCAGCCTTTTCTCTACTCTGAGCTTCACCTTTCAATTGCTACCTGGAGTTATGGCCACTAAGTTAGGTACTGAAATCTTTCAAGAGTATATAGGATTTGGGGCGATGTTGGCTCTATTTTCCAGAAAATAAAATTCATGAATGTAAAATTTTGATGAAATCTTATTAGAAAATATAAATCTTTTAATATTAAGGCAAAAAATAAAAAATAATATTAAGGCAGATAGGTCAGGGTATTTGATTTCTTCTGGAAATTTTGAGGATTCTGGTATACCTCTATACTGAAACCAGAGAGGATTTTAAAATGTTTTTAAATCTGTTCTTTGAGAAAATTTTAAATCTCACCAACAAGTTTTCCTGCATTGTTAAAGTTAAAAATTTAGCTTGGTATAGTGGCTCACACTGGTAATACCAGCACTTTAGGAGGCTGAGGCGGGTGGATCATTTGAGATCAGGAGTTTGAAACCAGCCTGGCCAACATGGTGAAACCCCATCTCTAGTTAAAATACAAAAATTAGCCAGGTGTGGTGGTGGGTGCCTGTAATCCCAGCCACCCAGGAGGCTGATGCAGGAGAATCGCTTGAACCCAGAAGGCAGAGGTTACAGTAAGCTGAGACTGCACTACTGCACTGCAGCCTGGGAGACAGAGCAAGACTGTCTCAAAAAAAAAATTTATAAATATAGTCATTGCCAATGACTTAAAATGGGTTTCTTATGGTTGGTTTATTGAGGTGATTGGATGAAATTATATATGTATGTGTTATAATATGATATAAGATTATATATATGTTACAGTGCTCTGAAAACATCAACATTAATTTGTTAGATAACTGCTGCAGTATTGGGCTTCCCAAACAAAACCATGCTTTTTAAAAAAAAATAACCAAAACAGGAAAGAGCAGACAGCCAGAGCCCATTGATTAAATCTCTTATCTATTTTCTTCCCTCCCTTCTTTAGAATCCTGGCCTTCTTATACCCCAGCCTTCAAGTCAACAGACTCCTGAGAAGAAACCCCACCTGTCTGAACACTGCCGGCTCTACTTTGGGGCGCTCTTCAAAGCCATCAGCGCATTTCTCAGCAGCCTCGGCAGCAGCCAGCCCCCGGATATCTTGATCACTCAGAGCAAGCTGGTCATCATGGTGGGACAGAAGCTGGTGGACACGCTGTGCAAAGAAACTCAGGAGAGAGACGTGCGCAATGAGATCCTCCACAGCAGCAGTCACCTCTGCAGCCTGCTCAAGGATGTAGCGCTGGCCACTAAGAATGCAGTGCTCCAGTACCCCAGCCCTGCAGCGCTGGGGCACCTCCAGGCGGAGGCCGAGAAGCTGGAGCAACACACACGGCAGTTCAGAGGGACATTGGGATGAGGACATTCTACCTCCCTTCTCCTCTGTAGCTTCACACCCACAACTGTGTAACTCTGTTCTATGGGAAAAGCCAGCTGGGGCATACACCGATGAGCTGAAACAGACCTGGTGCCCAAAGCTGGTAGGACCAAGTGGCTAAGCAACCCCAGGGCATTGACTGACCCCACAGGGGGTCAGGAAAGAGAGTCAGGTATGAGGTAAAGACCTTGTGATGTTTAGCATATGTGGAGTATGCAGTATTCGCTTGAAGTGACATTGTGGAAATAATGTTTTATATTGATTAAATGTGTGCATAATTTTGTTTGTTTGTTTGTTTGTTTTGAGATGGAGTCTTGCTCTGTAACACAGGCTGGAGTGCAGTGGCCCGATCTCAGCTCACTGCAACCTCCACCTTCTGAGTTGAAGCAATTCTCCTGCCTCAGCCTCCTGAGTAGCTGGGACTACAGGCATGTGATCCGACACCCAGCTAATTTTTGTATTTTTTTTAAATAAGAAGTCTCACATATTTATTACTGAACCTAGCTAACCAATGTGTTCATACCAGACTCAGAAAAAATATATTCCCAATAAAACATGTCCAACTCTCCAGGTAGTGGTGACATTTTCAGCTTGATAGCGGTAACATGATTGTGACCCTCAGCTAGCATAAACCTGTGTGCCATCTCATGTGCAATTCCTATAGGCCCAGCTTGGTTCTTCTCCAATGTCTCCTTTTGGAGTCGTCCCTGATTTTATGACCAGTTTTCATCTGAATCCACTGGGGAGTAGGGCGATTTTACTTTCGTTTCTTGGTCAGGAATCACTTAATCCTGAAAGTCTTGGTAAGAAGGCATGGTGAGAAGTGGAGTCAAGCACACACCACGATGGCAGAGAAAGGAAGAGCTAATTTTTGTGTTTTTGATAGAGACAGCGTTTCACCATGTTAGCCAGGCTGGTCTGGAACTCCTGACCTCAGGTGATCCACCCGCCTTGGCCTCCCAAAGTGCTGGGATGACAGGTGTGAGCCACTGCGCCTGACGTGTGTGTGTTTTAAATTCACTCATTTAACACTTATTTATTGGATGCCCACTACATACCACATTCCAGGTGCTAGAGACATAGCAGTGTATCAGAGGGAGGCCTTGCCCTCTTGGAACTTCCAATCTAGTGGGAGTCAGACAGTAAAGAGCTGAAGAAACACATACACAGTATGCGGGTACCAGGAGAAAAGTAAGTAGGGGAAGCACAAGAGAACTTGTTTTCAAATGGTTAATTTTTGTTGCATCCATTAGAAAATAGAGTAAGTTTTTTTTGATGTCGTTTTGAATTGAACTGATTCTGTGAGATTGGTACAAATTATGTATGTGTCTTGCACCCATAAATATATATTTTTGCTACGTTACTTTAACCTAGTTAAAGATACATCTATTCACAACATAACGTGATCTGTTGCGTTCTCAATTTATTTCATATAGTACAGATTCTGTGTTAATAAATTCTACTGCTCAATTTGAAAAATTTTATATTTTGTCTCAAATCTGTTGCAATTTACATTGGTTGGTGCAAAAGTCATTGCAGTTTGGGCCATGGAAAGTAATAGCAAAAACCGCAATTGTTTTTGCACCACCCTAATACTATTAAATATAATCATGACTTTAAACATCATTTGCAGTATTCTTTTTTTTTTTTTTTTGGAAAAGTCTTTGGTCTGTGTCACCTAAGGGAAGCCTCCAGTGTTTACTTTTGTCATTCCAGTGCTTCTCCCTGAAGTCTGCAGGGATATGCAGCAGCGGCTCGTTCTTAGGCGCCAGATTGTGCTAGAAAACAAAACCATCACTTGTGGTGGTACAGACAGGAAGGCGTGGCATGGACACAGACATGGAAATGGCACGGAGCTCCCCTCAACTCAAACCACCTCCTCTTCCTCTCCCGGTAGCCAAGTCCTCAGCTCCTGTGGCCACGGTTATATCATCACTTCATTTTAAGTGATGGTCTGGGTCCCCTAGACACATAAACACCTCTGCAGCCTGGAAGAGTATCTCCAGGCTGTAAGTCACCTGAAATGATACCAAGTCCAACTCCTATCTGCTACTCTTGCTTTGGTAGGCACTTTTTAAATGTTGACTGCTGGAGGCTGGTGATTTTTACTGAGTTAGTCTCAGGGTCCTCAAAAGAAGGATCCCACCTTTGTGAGGCTTGGTTCTCTAGAATTGGATCGAGAGGCCTTCCAGAGGGTCTATTCTTTGAACAGCGGTGAACTACATCAGTTAGGACTCCTCTTTTTTTTTTTTTTCTTTTGAGACAGAGTCTTGCTCTGTCACCAGGCTGGAGTGTAGCAGCACGATCTTGGCTCACTATAACCTCCATCTCTGGGGTTCAAGTGATTCTCCTGCCTCAGCCCCCTGAGTAGCTAGGACTACAGGTGTGCACCACCATACCCAGCTAATTTTTGTATTTTTAGCAGAGACGGGGTTTCATCATGTTGGCCAGGATGGTCTCGATCTCGACCTCATGATCCTCCTGCCCTGGCCTCCCAAAGTGCTGAGATTACAGGCATGAACCATTGTGCCTGGCCAGGACTCCTCTTACCAAGGATAGAAAATTATGTCCAATCTATCTTAAGCAATAAAGGAAATTTATTAGCTCATATTTCTTAAAATCATCCAGGGGCAAACTGGCCGCAAGGCTGGCTGGTTTCAGGGGCTCCAACAGTGTCATCCAGGACCAGTATCTCGGTCCCACTTTCTCTGGGTTAACTCCCATGATTGTGAGGTGGTTTTCCCAGGTTATACTCTTCTTGATTTATGGACAGAGGGAAAAAAAAAAAGCCTTCATTCAGCTTGGATTGGCTTAGATCAGGTGCCTGCTCCTGAAAGCTCCATGATAAGCAGGGCATGGAACACCCAAGTTAAGTTATATCTGGAATTCCCACCCACCCCACACACATTCTTCCATATGTCCTGAGAGGTAATGGGATTGCTTTTTCAAGCACTGTGATGGGCCTGAGGTTTTGTCCTTGAAATTAACAAGTTAGCCTGTCACCATTTCATGGATGCTGACAGAAGACATGAGATTCTGGGATCAGAGACAATGTCAGTGGTCCCAAGACCACTGCCAGGCTATGAGTCACTAGGAAAACTCACAGGACTCAGAACAGTCATACTCACAGCTGTGACTTATTACAGTGAACAGATGCAAAGTGAAATCAGCAAAGGGAAGAGGTACCCGGGGTGAAATCTAGGAGAGACCAAGCACAAGCTTCCAAGAGTTTTCTCCCAGTGAAGTCACGTAGGGCACGCTTAATTCACCCCAGCAACACTTGTGACATGTGTGAAATGTTGTCAACCAGGAAAGCTCACAAGAGCCTCAGCAGCCAGGTCTTACTGGGGTCTGATCAGGTAGGAAGCCTCTTCCTGGCATGTACCAACTTTCCAGACTCCCAGAAGGAAAGCAGGTGTTCAGCATGAATCACAGTTTGTACAAACAGTTTAGGCCCAATGAGCCATTCTTATAAATTCTGGCAGTGGTGGGAACCCTCCCAAGATCCAAGTTCCTAGGCACCAACCGAAGGTCAACCTTGCAGACAGGTCTTCATAAGCATATTCGTCAGGCCTGCAGTGTTCATTCTTCTGTGCATGGGGACAAAGGGCTCGTTTTCATGGCACTGCAAGCAACTTTGCTTCACCGTCACATCATTTCCCACGTCCCCCAAGTCCCAGGGGGCAATGCAGTGGTGGGCTCAGGTGGATGCTGCACACATGCGTTTGTGTCAAAGCCAAGGAACTTTAGCATAGAAATCCCCAATCTTTTATAACGGGCTCTAAGCAAAGTTGACCAGGCTTTGCCTCAGAGGGAGACATCATCTATTACATATGTAATATATGTTACAGACATGTAATACAGATGTTATATATGTGATATATATCTCACCTACATATATTTAGACATACACACACACACTTTATATGTTTATAAACAGGGTGTCACTCCATCACCCAGGCTGGAATACGGTGGTGCAAACATAACTCACTGCAGCCTCAAACTCCTGGTCTCAAGCGATTCTCTTGCCTCAGCCTGCAAAACTGCTTCAATTACAGATGTGAGCCATCGTGCCTAGCCCTCACTTTTAATATATCACATACCAAACAAACCTGCCCTCTGCTCTGGAGGGAGACATTATCTCTATCTTTCAAGGCTGTTGGAAGATGGTTAACATTCTTTAAAAGATGGTTCACAACAAAATGCCATTGGTGCCTCTGCTCTGAAATGTGCAGAAAGGCAAGAGACCTGTGGAGAACTGTGCCCTGACAGGATCCCCTAACAAAAGTCAGGAATATTGTTGGAAGAAGGAGGGATTAGGCCAGGCTTGGTGGCTCATGCCTGAAATCCCAGCACTTTGAGAGGCTGAGGTAGTGCAGGCAGATCACTTGAGCACAGGAGTTTGAGAGCAGCCTGGGCAACAAAGCAAGATGCTGTCTCGACAAAAAATATCAAAAGATTAGCTGGGCTGGATAGTACACACCTGTAAGCTCAGCTACCTGGGAGGCTACAGTGGGAGAATTGCTTGAGCTCAGGAATTCGAGGCTGCAGTGAGCCATGATCACACCACTGCACTCCAGTCTGGGTGACAGAGTATGACTTCATCTCAAAAAACAGAAAATAAAAAAGAGGAGGGATTATTACGAGGAGGCAAACATAAATTTTTACTTCAGTGAATAAAATCATGTTTTATGCATATTAATAACAGTGGCACATATTTATTACATGATTACTACATTGCTACTAAAGCACTTCTAATGCTTTACGTTCTTTAACTTAGTCCTTCATAACTGAGTGTTTCATAGTGTTCTCCTAGGTAACGAAAAGTTCTTTTGAGATGAATCCAAATTGAAGACCTCTGTTAACAAAGTACAAAACCACAATGTATAAAATATTTTACAAAGCATGTAAAATAATGAAAAATGATGCTGTTAGCTAAATGTGTTTCCTTCCTTTTTTTTTTTTTTGAAACAGAGTGATTCCAGGGTGAATTTCCACTGATTAATACGATGATTACTTCTGAAAAAAAATCAAATAAAATTAAACACAATTTTTTAGCTTTTGGTAGCTTTTTGCTTAGTATTTTTGCTTAATGCCCAGAATTCTGTACAGTTTCCTCTCAAGGAAGGAAGAGGAAATGGTGGGTGGGGTGGTGGTAGCAACTTGACCTCAACTAAGTCAAATTTTATCAGAAGGCTGGAAGTGGTGAAGAGCCCGTGTTGGGGATCCTCCATTTAGTTTGACAAGTGGTGGGAAGGTGTGTTTGTGGTTTGGTGGCAACTATGTTTTTTATAAACATTTTTAAAAAATGTTTATGTTTTCCCTGTGCATGCAACCCAGCTCTCTGAAAGTTGCCTATTTGTATGTGCACTTATAAGGAGGTGAATCAAAGCTATTTGCAAATGCCCTTTTCCTTTCATTCATTCATTTCTCAAATAGTCATTGAGTACCTACCTCCTGTTTGTCCAGGCCTTTGCTGATTGCTAGAGATGCTGCAGGAAAGAGAACAAAGGCTCTGGAGCATGCTGCTTTCTTTCCAGTTGAGAGAGATGAAAAAAAACAGGCAGGAATGCAAAATAGAAGACGGTGCCCAAAACACTGATATTATTAGTGATAAAGATAAATAATATTTTAATGTGATTATTTTGAAGAAATAAAAATCAATGCAAAACATCCATGGTGAACAAGATGTCAAAATTTATAACTTGATATTAGTGTGATAAATGCAAAGAGGAACATAAAGCAAAATGGGGCTAAGGTGATGGCAGAGCAGTGCTATTTTGGATGGAGGTCAGGGGAGATGGCTCCAAGGAAGGGTCCCAGGAACAGAGGGCTGGATCACTTGAGGGAGCCAGCTGGGAACGCATAAAGAGAAATCGTGTCTCTGGAGAAGGATCAGCAAGTCATGTGCACAGAGGTAGAGGGTGGTCAGGGTGGCTGGAGCATAGCAAGGAAAGGAGCAGTGGCCAACATTAGCTGGGATGGGTGGCCAGGGGCCAGTTCATGCAAACCTTTGTATATCGCCAGAATTATTTTGAATATTTCTTCCCTAAAACTGCAAACTGAAAGTAATTTTTGTCTGGAAATATCTCAAGACTTGCCTCAGTTTTCTACTTTGTTTTAACCTTCTTTGGGATTCCTTCCTTTATATGACCTTAAAGGATGGTTGTAAAGTTCTTCAAACATTTTTCATATATAGTGTCTCAGTCCATTTTGTGCATCATCTGGCGAGAGCCTTTGTGCTACATCATCTCATGGTGGAAGGTGGAAGGGCAAGAGAGCAAGAGAGGGCCCGACTCAACGTTATAACAAGTCCACTCTCTCGATCACCAACCCACTCCCAAGATCACAACATTAATCCATTCATGAGAGCAGAGCCCTCGTGACCTAATCACCTCTTACAAGTCCTCAACTCCCAGCACTGTTGCATTGGGATTAAATTTCCAACACATAAAATTTGGGGGACACATTCAAACCATAGCAGATTGTTTTAAAAATGTTTAATGCCAACTCTTAAAATGAGTTATGCTAAGCTGCAGTTATGGAAGAGCCCATGAGCAGAGCTATCAGGAAATCAAACCTGCCATGGCTCAGAAGTCTGACATATTTGGGACCTCCTATAAGAACTTACTATAACAGCATTTAAAGTGCTAGTTCTTAGGCTGAGATTCAGAAGACTGTGAGTAAAATACAAGCATGTTATGTGAAACGTCATATGTGCCAATCAATACTTTTCTGGAGATTTAGTTCAAACGTTTTATCAAATTCTCAAATAGGTCCAATGACTCCCAAAAGGTTAAGAAATACTGGTTTTACTAGAGGGTAATGATTTTTCTTTTTTATGATTTCATTCCTCTGCTTCCACTCAAATCCATGGCTTGGCTGGGAAAAATTTGTCTCCAAAGATTCTTGTAAGTGAATAGCCTTTATTAGTTCATTCAACAAGGCAGTGGAAGAGGCAGCAGACAATGATGTCAGCTGCTTCCCAGCAGAGCTGGGAGAATAAATGGCTCAAGCCCAGTAAAATGCTGAACACAGCACCTGACATGGCAGCCAGCTCTCAACACATGGTTGCTACCAATGATAATAAACCTCACAAAAGTTCTAGCTGTGTATAGTCTGTGGCACAGAGTAGCCTAGAGACCAATATTCTAAACGAGGAAACCAATGAGGCAGAGAAAAAAAAAATGCAGCTACCTGAGCTAGAACACCAGCACAGCTGGCACTGCTGGGTTTTATCAGCAGCATTTGGGGCAGCAGTTAAGTCAGATGGGCCTCATTGGAGACAGCCCCTTACCTTCTTTTTTTTTTATTTTTCATTTATTTTTTATTTTTTTAAGTTCTGCGGTACATGTACAGATTGTGTAGGATTGTTACATAGGTATACACATGCCATGGAGGTTTGCTGTATCCATTCCCTGTCATCTACATTAGGGGAACATCACATACTGGGGCCTGTTGGGGGGTTGGGGGGCTAGGGGAGGGATAGTAGGGGGTGGGGGGATTGGGAAGGGATAAGGTTAGGACAGCCCATCTTCTGCTCCTTCTACTCACCAGCTGTGGCACCCTGAACAAAGACAACTTGCACATCTGAGTCTCGGGGTTTTCATATGCAAAACAGGAGGCATTATACCCTCTAACTCCTAAGGTTGTTGTGAGCCCAAAGGGAAATAATGCCTACAAATCTCCCAGTGCACTCACGGTCATGGTTTAATAAAGAGCTGCTATTTTTTGTTTTTTCTTCCCCAAATGAGAAAAGAGCACTGGTTTGAATCTTTCTAAAGATGCTGATGTTTCTGCTGTTCTGTATCTGACCTTCCGTCCTTTGCTGTGAGAAAGAACTAATCCTAGCACTCATTCCCAGGTCTCTCACTAGCTATGTGACCCTGAAGCAGTCATGTGATCTTTCCACACTTCTGTTTCCTCACTAGTAAATGGAACTCTAATAGCACTAACCAGTTTTAGTATCTGCCAAAACTAGGCTTTTGACCCTTTTCTCAATGAATTTGTACTTTCTTTTGGTTTACTGAGGAAATGTACTCATATACGGAGTGTGTCAAAGACTCTTCTAGGCACTGATGACATGTGGAATAAAACGAGGTCTTGGCCGGACGCGGTGACTCACGCCTGTAATCCCAGCACTTTGGGAGGCTGAGGCAGGTGGATAACCTGAGGTCAGGAGTTTGAGACCAGCCTGGCCATCATGGTAAAACCTCGTCTCTACTAAAAAAACAAAGATTAGCCAGGCATGGTGGCGGGCACCTGTAGTCTCAGCAACAGGGGAAACTGAAGCAAGAGAATCGCTTGAGCCTGGGAGGTGGAGGTTGCAGTGAATTGAGATCGTGTCACTGCACTCTAGTCTGGGCAACAGAGTGAGACTCCATCTCAAAAAACAATAACAACAAAAACCAAAAACGAAGTCCCTACCCTCATAGAGCTTAGTCATTGTGGTTAGCATAGAAATAAATCAAATCAATCAGAGACCAACTGATTAAAGGGATTATTTTTTTTAATTCCTATTAATCGAAGTAACAAGTACCCCAAGCGTACATATAGCCCTTGAAGTTTTCACATCCACATATTTTCTGGGCAACTGTTCCCAGTAAAAAATATTTTCAGCGTTTTTATGTTTCAGTTAGGTCAATAGGGTAACATCCAATCATAAAGGTCTGCCTTCTTGGCAATGGAGAAACGTTCCCATCATATATACACAAATACATGCATACATATATATACATACATACATATATATGTATTAGTCACAGAGTCTTGCTCTGTTGCCTAGGCTGGAGTGCAGTGGCATGATCATAGCTCACTTCAACTTTGAATTCCTGGGCTCAGGACTCTTCCACCCACCTCAGCCTCTGGAGCAGATAGGACTACAAGAGCTTTTCACAACGCCTGGCTAATTTTTCTAATTTTTCTTTAAAGATGGAGTCTCACTATGTTGTCCAGGCTGACCTGGAACTCCTGGGCTCAAGTGCTCCTCCCGTCTCAGTCTCCCAAAGTGCTGGAATTATAGGCACTTTCCCATAATATTTATAATAATTAAGGGAACAAACAAGAGAGACAGGCAATCGCCTAATAGCAGACAGACAATCATGGATTTTAGCAAGAGATTTGTGTTCTCTTTATAGATAAAATATAGGCTGTCTCTTGGAATGGGCATGGCAACGTCAGTGTGTGTGTGTGTTTTTAACAACTATTGTATCGCCTATTAATGAAACTTGATTGTTAATAAAATTTTTTTAGCCTGGACTTTAGGAAACTGAATGAAATACACACACGCACAAACTGTGTGCAAAATTTCACATAAATGCCGCCTACAATATGCACACCACCATCAGGAAGTTCCAGGCCTTAGGGAGAGTCTTACTCCCCAGAATCTGCTGTAACATCACTTCACAGGATTTGTTGTGAGTGCCTGAGTCATAGTTGGGGCTCAATGAAGATGCGTTCTCCTTTTAAACACAAAAATGTCCATTGATGTGGCAGATTCTATTCATACGCATACTTAATCGCAGAAACAGGAGGCGACCCTTTTCCTCACGGCGCTCGCAGTCCAGGGATGTGCCCGCTCCGCAGCCAAACGACCTGGGGTGGGATCGGGCCAAAGAGCGTTAGGTGCTCCCGGACCGTCCACGCCCACGCTGCCCTCCCGGAGCGTGGGCGAACGATTTCGACTGTGCAGCAAAAACCCAGGGTGTCACAGGAAAGAGGAAACCCGCCCGCGCCCAGCCTCCAAGCGACGCTCTCCATGACAACCGGCACTTGGCAACGGCTCCGCCCCGCCCATACGTCGTGACCAGCGTGCCTCCCCGCCCTGCTACGTAGCGACCAGCGTTCTGCGTCACCGCGGTGCGCCGGAAGTGGCTTCAGATTTCGTCAGAAATCCCGGAAGTTGCTTCTTCGAGGTTTTGCTGCAGACTGTGACTCCAGTTCTGCGATGGGTTGCGACGGGGGAACTATCCCCAAGAGGCATGAACTGGTAAAGGGGCCGAAGAAGGTTGAGAAGGTCAGTGATGTGGGCGGACCGTTGGGGACCGGGGGTGAGGGGAATTTGACGACCCCAGGAAACAAGAGGAGGTAAGACGGGGGAGCCAGAGGGGTTCCAGACCTAGCTGCGCTCTTTTATTGCATTCAGAGGACTCAGAATTAACAATAGTATTAAGAGTGGACATTCAATGATGCTGACTGTTGAGATTTACTGGACAGTAATCTTAACGGGGTATCTCATGTAATTATCACAGTTCTATGGTTACATACTGTCATCCTCATTTTCAGACATGGAAGTTGAGGCTCGAAAGGAGTAAGTTGCAAAGCTAGTAAATGGCAGAGTCAGCATTTAAACCCTACCTGCGGTTAGTAGCAGTAATACAAATAGCTGGTGTATACTCAACTTTGTATACCGTAATTTCATTTGCTCAGAGAAGCCTTCCCAAACTGTTCCCTTACCATATCCTTTTATAAACTGTCTTACCACCCTGCACACTGCTGTTCGTAGTTGGTTTGTATCAGTCTTCCCCGCTAGACGGTAAGTTCCTGATAGCAGAGACTGCACCATTTTTTCCTTTGCTACTAGCATAGTTCCTGGTACACTAACTATTTTGAGTAAATAAATAAGTGAAGAATCCCTAATTCTCACAAGTAATCGAGGGAATTATGTATAATAGTTTCTTTGCTACTGACAGGGACATTGAGTCCAGGGATATTAAGGTAACTAAGATCACACAACTGGTAGGTAGTGAAGCTAGGATTCCCATCCATTTATTTGGGATTTCAAAGTTAGTACTAGTAATTACTTTTTAATGATAGAAGGTTTGTAAAGCACCTAGTAGAGTGCCTGGTGCACCTGGGGACTTCATATATTCTGATTCAGGAGCCGGAGAACTTGTTTTAAAAGGTAAACCCCTTATGTCGCTATTGTATTTGAAGCATTCCAGTGGCTTCACATCACATTAAGAATAAAATCTCATCAGGCCCTGCCTTTTTGACCTCATCTTCTGCCCTCTCCACCTCTTTTATACTTTCTAGCCAAACAGGCCCTATTCTTCAACCTGGAGTATGAGTTCATTAATCTGAAATGTTCTTTACCGAAATGGTCACATGACTAGTTTCTTTACTTCATTCAGTTCTTTACTCAAATGTCATCTGTCCGCTGTAGCTGAAACGTGCCTCGTTTCCACTCTTCCCTTCTTTACATGCCTCCCACCCTGTTATGTATTGTCTCTCTCCCATGTAGACAGGAACCTTGTGTGTCTTACCTCTGTAACCCCTACCATGTGTACCACATAATAGACACTCGGTAAATATATGTGAATCCGAGAATGAATGAACACCCAAGAGGATGAAGTGTACCCTCAGATCATACCTACATTTAAACAGGCTAATGCTGGGTAGTTGGCACTCATTTTTGGCAAAAAAGTATTCAACTCAGTTTTGTTATCTTGTGGCCAGGGCTGAAAAGGAGTAGCTTAATGAAAGGCTTGACCAGAAACAGGTGTTGGAAGAGGGTAGAAAAGAAGAGCGATTCAAAAAATCCAGAATGCCTAGGCACGGTGGATTTTTATTATCGTTGTTCACACAACAAATGTTTATTGAGTTGTGACCATATACATTGTTGTAGGCCCAAGGGGTATAGCAGTGAACAGGACAGAGTTTAGCCCTGGCAGAGCTTACATTTCAAAGTAATATCATGAAATCTGCCCTGGTTCCTAATGCAGAGCACCTAAATTCCTTGTAGTTCCCTGGGTGACAGGATCATGTTTTGTTCTAATAAGGGAGTTCTTGGTGGGCTTCTGGATGGGAGCTGGTCACCAGAAACACCAAGATTAGAAGCTTGAACTTTCAGCCCCACGTCGCCCCAACATTCAGGGAAGAGAAGGGGAATTGGAGATGGTATTGATAATCCATCATGCTTACGTGGTGAGGTCTGCATAAAGATCCCTGAAGTTTAGGGTTTGGAGATCTCCTGGGTTGCTGACGACCACATCTGTATGCCAGGGTGGTTACCCAACTCCATGAGGACAGCTCCTGCACTTGGGACCCTTCCAGACTAAACCCTATGTACTTTTTTTTTTTTTTTTTTTTTTGAGACTGAGTCTTGCTCTATTGCCCAGGCTGGAGTGCAATGGTGCGATCTTGGCTTGCTGTGACCTCCGCCTCTCGGGTTCAAGCGATTCTCCTGCCTTAGCCTCCTGAGTAGCTGGGACTATAGACACATGCCATCACAGCCAGCTAATTTTTTTGTATTTTCAGTAGAGATGGGGTTTCACTGTGTTGGCCAGGATGGTCTCAATCTCTTGACCTTGTGATCCACCTGCCTCAGCCTTCCAAAGTGCTGGGATTACAGGCATGAGCCACGGTACCCAGCCCCCTATGTACTTCTTTATCTGGCTGTTTGTGTCTTTTAAAATGTATTTGTAATAAATCAGCAATGATAACTAAACTGTTTCCCTACATCTGTGAGACACTAGCAAATTATCAAACCTGAGGGGTTGGTAGCCTTTGATTTATAGACACTTGGTCAGTTGCACAGGTGACAACTTGAACTTGTGATTAGCATCTAAAGTTGGAGTAGGGGGCAGTCTTATGGGACTGAGCCCTTAACCTGTGGGATATGAAGCCATATTCAAATAGGGGTGTCAGAGTTGAGTTTAATTGTAAGACAAATGGCTGGTATCAGAGAATTGGTCGGTGTGGGGAAGATCCCATACGTTTTGTCAGAAGTGTTCTGGAAGTATTGAGTGTTGTGAGTGAGAGTATAGAAAAAGCACTTGTCTTTCCTGTACAGATATGTAAAAACTTAAAAGAAGAAAGACCCTAGAAAAGAAGAGAGACCCTGGTAAAAACATTTTTTTACTGTTTTTTTTTTTCTTTGGAGGAGGGGGAAACCATTTTTAAAGGCCTGGATAAGAAGTAATTTGTCACTTTTCTCCCTGTCCCCAACTCTCTGAAGTGCTTTTTAAATATAACTTAACCTCTTGGTGCCTCCATTTCCTCATCTACAAAAGTAAAAAATACTAACTCATAGAATTTTTTTGTGGATTAAAAAGTTAAGTCATGGAGACTACTTAGCACAGTGCCTGGCACACAATAGTTGTGTAAGCAGTTTTAATACAGAAATTAAATTCACGGGGCCAGGTGTGTTGGCTTACATCTGTAATCTCAGCACTTTGGGAGATTGAGGCAGGAGGATCACTTGAGCCCAGCAGTTGGAGGACAGCCTGGGCAACACAGGGAGATCGCTCTACAAAAATAAAATAAAATAACCTGGGAATAGTGGTGTTTGCCTGTAGTCCTAGCTACTTGAAAGACTGAGGGGGAGGACTGATTGAACCCAGTAGAACTGAGGCTGCAGTGAGCTGTGATTGTGCCACTGCACCCCAGCCTGGGCAACAAAACAAGACCATGTCTCAAAAAATAAATTAATAAAATAAAATAAATTTAGTGGGTTTTTTTCTTTTTTCCTTTTCTCTTCTTGTTTTCTTCCAAAAGTGTCACCCTATTAAATTATTCAGGTTTGGCATTTTAAGAATGGAAAAGAGTGGTACAGTCTACGCAGTGAAAGAAAAAGCAAGAATTGGAAGGAGTGGGACATGGAATATGATGTATGTGAAAATGTCATTCAAGGGCTGTGGAGGATCTCATGTCAGGATTTTCATACTGTGGATAAGTTTGATGCATCCCTTAGTGAATAAACTCCAAAACACTTACTTCTGTTCAATTGAAAATGTTATAAATAATTACGTAGTCTTTGTGCTGAACTTGAAAAAAAATGCCTGTCTTCTCAGTTCTCTTTTTTGAGACAGAGTCTTCCTCTGTCGCCCAGGCTGGAGTGCAGTGGCGTGATCTTGGCTCACTGCAACCTCGGTTTCAAGTGATTCTCCTGCCTCAGCCTCCCAAGTAACTGGGGCTGCAGGTGCACACCACCAACCCCAGCCAATTTTTGTATTTTTAGTAGACATGGATTTTCACCATGTGAAAGGTGAAAATATTGGCAAGGCTGGTCTTGAACTCCTGACCTCGTGATCCACCTGCCTTGGCCTCCCAAAGTGTTGGGATTACAGGCATGAGCCACCGTGCCTGGGTCTTCTCAGTTCTCAAGTCTTTAAATTCTGCTACAACTTAGGAGGCTTTCCCATTGTTAGAAATTAATCTAGGCCGGACGTGTTGGCTCACACTTGTAATCCTAGCACTTTGGGAGGCCAAGGCGGGTGGATTGCCTGAGCTCAGGAGTTCAAGACCAGCCTAGGGAACACAGTGAAACCCCGTCTTTACTAAAAATACAAAAAATTAGTTGGGCATGGCAGGGTGCTCCTGTAATCCCAGCTACTCAGGAGGCTGAGACAGGAGAATCCCTTGAACACAGGAGGAGGAGGTTGCAGTGAGCTGAGACTGTGCCACTGCACTCCAGCCTGGGCGACAGAGTGAAACTCTATCTTGAAAAAAAAAATTAATCTAACACATTTTTTTTGTTTTTCTGTATGGCCTCCCTAATTTATTATTAAGATACAAATGTTAATATTTGTATGTGGCTTTCATAAACAGTTTAATAATTTTATATAAGCTCTTTTTCTTTGTGTATGTCATACTTAGGTGGGCCTTTATTTGATGTAGTATTAATTATTTGTAACTTTTAAAATCCTGACTTGAGCCAAGCACAGTTGCTCATGCCTGTAATCCCAGCACTGTGAGTGGTGAGACGGGCGGATCAGTTAAGTCCAGGAGTTTGAAGGCAACATGGCAAAACCACGTCTCTACAACAACAACAAAAAAAATACAGAAATTAGCTAGGCATGGTGGTGTACACCTATAGTCCTAGCTACTCTGGAGGCTGAGGTGATAGGATTGCTTAAGTCCAGAAGGCAGAGCTTGCAGTGAGCTAAGATTGCGCCACTGTGCTCCAGCCTGGGTGACCGAGTGAGACCCCATCTCAAAAAAATAAAAACACACAAAAAACCCAACTTTCTATGTCATTATCTTTGATTTAAAAACAAAAAATTGTTACTGTAGTATTACTGAATATACTTGAATATGTAGAATTGTGAACCATGTGTCTTTCATAGATGAAAATTAATTGAATTTTTTGTTTTTTACTAGGTTGACAAAGATGCTGAATTAGTGGCCCAATGGAACTATTGTACTCTAAGTCAGGAAATATTAAGACGACCAATAGTTGCCTGTGAACTTGGCAGGTATGGTTTTTACACTTAATCAAGTTGAGTTTATTAAGTTATTTTGAAGAGAATTTTGATGTGTAAATGCAGTTTTCCATTCATCAAGTGTGAATTATCCCAAGCAGATTTGTGAGGCATAGGCCATCATTCCCTGTCTCCGAGCATAGTTCTGTATTCTTCTAGTCAGTTTGGTTTATGTAATCCATGGTTTGAAAACTCGGGCCAGGTTGGGCACAGTGGCTCACACGTGTAATACTACCACTTTGGGAGGCTGAGGAGGGTGGGTCCCTTAAGTCCAGGAGTTTGAGACCAGTCTGGACAACATAGTGAAACCCCATCTCTACAAAAAATAAAATTAGCCAGGTGTGGTGGCATGATCCTGTAGTCCCAGCTATTGAGGAGGCTGAGGCAGGAGGATCCTTTGAGTCTGGGAGGTTGAGGCTATAGTAAGCTATAATTGCACCACTGCACCCCAGCCTGTGCAAGAGTGAGACCCTGTTTAAAAAAAAATGCAAACTCTGGCCACTAGAAGCTTATAAGCATAAACTCATGCAGGAGCCATGTGAGAAATAGGCAGGAATGGCAGGCAGGGAATGGAGAATCCTGGAGAGTCCCTGTCCTGTCCAAAGTGGCAGCCACCACTCAGTTCCAGCAGTTTTTACAGTTCAAGAATACAGGCCGGCCAGGCATGGTGGCTCATGCCTGTAATCCCAGCACTTTGGGAGCCCGAGGTGGGTGGATCACCTGAGGTCAGTAGTTTGAGACCAGCCTGGCCAACATGGGTTGGTGAAACTCTCTCTACTGTAAATACAAAAAAAAGAAAAGAAATTAGCTGGGCATGGTGGCAGGCACTTGTAATCCCAGCTATTTGGGAGGCTGAGGCAGGAGAATGGCTTGAACCCGGGAGGCGGAGGTTGCAGTAAGCCAAGATTGCACTCCAGCCTGGGCAACAGAGTGAGACTCTGTCTCAAAAAAAAAAAAAAAAAGAGTGTCGGCCTAGTGGTTTCACACCTTCTGGTTTTAATTTTTAAAGAAGAATTGGAAATATGTACTTTTACATTAAATTTCCCAGTTAAAAAGATCCTTGTTCAGGTTGCATTCAGCCCTTCTGACTGCCAGTTTGCCACCCTTGATTTAAACTAATTTCTGGACAGACACAGTGGCTCATCCCTGTAATCCCAGCACATAGGGAGGCTGAGATGGGCAAATCACCTGAGGTCAGAAGTTTGAGACCAGCCTGGCCAATATGGTGAAACCCTTTCTCTACTAAAAATAAAAAAATTAGCCAGGCATGGTGGCCCACTCCTGTAATCCCAGCTACTTGGGAGGCTGAGGCAGGAGAATTGCTTGAACCTGGTAGGTGGAGGTTGTGGTGAGCTGAGATTGCGCTATTGCACTCCAGCCTGGGTGACAAGAGTGAAACTCTGTCTCAAGTAAATGCATAAATAATTTTCTTCTTTATATGCTCTGGAAATAGTTGAAACAGGGTTAGATATATTTTTAATAATTCAGGACATTTCTGTTATCAAATGTAAATGACTTTTGGATTGTGTTCAGTTTATTCTTCCTCCTTTGGTTGTTTGAAAGTTGTTCGTCGAGATAATATTTTGACTAATACTTATTGTTGCAGACTTTATAACAAAGATGCCGTCATTGAGTTTCTCTTGGACAAATCTGCAGAAAAGGCTCTTGGGAAGGCAGCATCTCACATTAAAAGCATTAAGGTAACACAGGTGATTCTGAAGTTCTGTGAGGGTCTCAAAAGTATCTGAGGTTCGTTTTATAGAATTCATACACGTTAAAGACTGAACTCAGAAATTTGGGATTCCAGTCCCACCCGACCATCTAATACGTGTATGATCTTGGGAGGCCACTTAAATCTCAAGCCACGAGTTCCACCATGCATACTTGCTACATTATAAATCTGTTGTGATTTCATCTATGTGTTGTGCTTTGAAAATTCTCGATGTTCTGTATTAATGTTGGGAGGCATTATTTTTGTAATTAAGATTCACCTACTTGGATTTTGAATTTGGAAGATACTTTTGTAGAATTAGAGAATTTTATGGATCACTGTTAAATCATGTCATTACTGTCCGGTGATTAAAGGTTCTGATTGGCAGTTAAAGTTATTTCATAAAAGTGGAAAAACAAGTTTTTTAATAAAGGAAGTTTTTTGAGAGGACACAAATTTTCAAATATGGTCAGTGGGAAAAACTCAGAAAAGTAGTAAAGAATTTGAGAACCATCAGGCTAGTCAAACCCATCCATCATCTCACTATAAATGACTCACTTGAGGCCACACAGCTAGTGAAGTACTGAAACCAGAACCAGATTCCCTAACTCCCAGTTTAAGGCTCTAGGTTTTTCCTTTCCTTGCTTGCTTGCTTTCCTTCCTTCCTCCCTCCCTCCCTCCCTTCCTTCTCTCTCTCTCTCTCTCTCTCTCTGTCCTCTGTCTCTCTTTCACATTATTATATTAGATTTTTTGTTCAAATTCTTGGGGTTGATTGCAGAATATATTCATTTCAGGCAAATTCATGATTCCGAAATGTAGCTAATGTAGGTGCTATAGAAATTTTTCTGATATTAATGGTCTTTTACCTTGGGAAGAGAATTTATTCCTGAAAAACCTATGGTAATATGAATCATATTACATCAAAAATGCGATTAACAATTCTTTTGTTGTTCATAAGTTTTATGATTGGGTTTCACTTGCATGTGTAAGATGTCCTCTTTCAAACCTTGTTGTGATATCAGCACATTACTCATCTGACATGAAAAATTGCAGTTAATCATTGACATTAATTCATACAGTTCTATACTTAAAATGCATGTAATATTCAGTTTTATGTGGTTTAGTCTTTAATGGAAAAAACTCCAAGAAATTAGAACAGTAAAGAAAAAAAGGATACAAATAAAACAATGCAAATACTTAAGATTATCATTACTGTCAGTTAATAGTCCACAAATACTCAGAGCAGAGAACTCAGTGAGACGCGTGCTGGCTCTCAACCAGGAAGCTGATTGTACGAATGGTGATTTGCCTTTTGAGATACCCAGCTGCTCTCTAGAGTGTTGAAATCAAAATGGTCTCATATGAAGAAATGCCTCAAATGCAAAAGTAGAGCTGTTGTATCAAATTCCTTGTAAAGTTGGAAATTCTTGAAAACCTGAATAGCTGTGTCTTGGAGTATGACAGTATTTCTGGCTAATATTGTGCCTTATCTCATTACGCCTTGGCCTCACATTTTACTGCCTATTCAACAATTTTTAATATATATTATACATATATATTATATATATGCGTGTATATAAAATCGTATATATATAAAATTATATATATATACACATATAGATAAACATATATGTATATGTTTTTTGTTTTGTTTTTGCTTTTTTCAACAATTACATAAATGTAGATGATCAGTAAAGCAGCCTCAGAGAGGATTGATTCTTCAGCAGGGAGAGAAAGCATTCCTTTCTGGGTGGAACTAATGCAAAGCTTTCTCTTAGTGGAGTAATTTTTTTATGTGAGACGGTACTTTTCCTTAAGTTAAAAAAATTTGTACGGTAGAAGTAACTTAACTAATTTACTTGCTAGTCAGTGAATTGAAAAAATCTTGTTTTCGTTTTTTTCTTTTCTTTTTTCTTTTTTGAGATGGAGTTTTGCTCTTGTAGCCCAAGCTGGCTAACTTTGGAGTCCAATGGCACAATGTCAGCTCACTGCAACCTCTGCCTCCCGGGTTTAAGTAATTCTCCTGCCTCAGCCTCCTGAGTAGCTGGGATTACAGGCATGTGCCACCATGCCCAGCTAATTTTGTATTTTTAGTAGAGACAGGGTTTCTTCATGTTGGTCAGGCTGGTTTCAAACTCTCAACCTCAGGTGATCTGCCCACCTCAGCCTCGCAAAGTGCTGGAAATACAGGCGTGAACAACCACACCTGGCCTTGTTTTCTGTTTTCTATTTATGATTTAGTATTATATCCATGTTTCTTATGGACCAGAGGAAAAGATTTTGATGGGAAGAGCTGGAATAACAATTTGTCTATTGACTTAGGTGGTTATTAAGGCAAAAGATGACCTATTTATCAAACAAATTGTTAAAATATTAATGGTCTTTTTCAGAATGTGACAGAGCTGAAGCTTTCTGATAATCCTGCCTGGGAAGGGGATAAAGGAAACACTAAAGGTGACAAGCATGATGATCTCCAGCGGGCACGTTTCATCTGCCCCGTTGTGGGCCTGGAGATGAATGGCCGACACAGGTTAGTGATGGACATGGGACAGACTATGTGGCAGGCTGGAGAAATAATGCCGGTCTTGTTAGCAGTTGTGCCATAGCTTAGCAGTCATGTGGCTTTCTTTCTGTTTGGGTTTGGTAGCACCTTAGAGGAAATGGTGCTTAGTCATGAACGTGTTCATTTCCCTCAGCCATTGGTACAGGGACTTCCAACAAGACCCAGCCTTGTCTGTGGCCTTCCATTCTTGAGGTGGGGAAGTGAAACCTGAAGTGAAGTGGGATTCTGAAAATGTCTCATGTGACACTTTTGAAACCTGAATTTAGTTATTAAATCATCTTTTTCTATGGGACAGAAAGCAAAAGGCAGATGTTTCTCATCAAGCAAATCGCATTTCCTTCCAGTTTTTAACTTTTATTCTGTTTTATAGTTTATTTTTATCTTTTGTTTTGTTTTGTTGGAGTATGAGGTCTCACTTGGTTGCTCGGGCTGGTCTTACATTCCTGGCCTCCAGTAACCCTCCTGTCTCAGCATCCCAGAGTGCTAGGATTGCAGGCGTGAGCCACCGTGCCCGGCCACCCATTTTTATATTTGTAGAGACAGGATCTCCCTGTGTTGCCCAGGCTGGATTCAAACTCCTGGCCTTGTACGATCCTCCCAAAGCACTGCGATAACACGTGGGAGCCACCGCCTCTGGGCACTAAGGCCGAAAGTTAGGCAGCAGCAAGCAGAGTTCTAGAACCTGTGGTTCATCGGTCAACCAGAGGCTCAAAAAATGGTAACTTGCTTTCAATTTGTAGCTAACAGATTCTCTGGCGATAGCACCAGGAATCTTATGGTTAAGATTTGTGTAGCAAATTTAAGCAACCTGTATATTTTCCTTTTTAAAAAATATGAGGGGTTGAATGGGTTAGTACATGCTTTTTCATAGGATGTCTCACTAAGCAAAAGCATTAAGCCTTTTCTCCCACTGTTGAAAAGTACAGGCATATCTCGGAGATATTGTGGATTCTATTCCAGACCACCACAGTAAAACAAATATTACTGTAAAGCAAGTCAACAAAATTTTGGTTGCTTAGTACATGTAAAAGTTCTCTTTAGAGGGCACGGTGGCTTCCACCTATAATCCCAGTACTTTGGGAGGCCGAGACAGGAAGATTGCTTGAGGCTAGGAGTTTGAGACCAGCCTGGGTAACATAGTGAGACCCTGTATTTACCAAAAAAAAAAATTTTTTTAACTAGCCAGCCGTGGTGGCATGTACTTACAGACCTCACTACTTGGGAGGCTGAGGCAGGAGGGTGACTTGAGCCCAGGAATTCAAGGCTGCAGTGAGGTATGATCGTGCCACTGCAGAGCCTGGGTGACAGAGCAAGACCCTATCTCAAAAAAAAAAAAAAAAAATGATGTTTATATTATACTCTGTTCTTTTAAGTGTGCAATAGCATTATGTCTTAAAAGCGCCTTTCTTAATTAAAAATTACTTTATTGCTAAAAAAAAATGCTAGTGATCATCCGAACCTTCAGTGAACCTCCATCTTTTTGCTGGTGGAGCCTCGATGCTGCCTTGATGTCAATGGCTGCTATCTGATCAGGGTAGTGGTTGCTGAAGCTTGGGGTGGCTGTAGCAGTTTCTTATAGTAAGACAACAATAGAGTTTGCTGCATCGATTGACTCTAACTTTCATGAAAGATTTCTCTGTATGTAGCATGTGATCCTGTTTAATAGTATTTTACCCACAGTAGACCTTCTTTCAAAATTGGAATCAGTTCTCTCAAACCCAGTAACTGCTTTATCAATTAAGCTTATGCAATATTTCAAATCTGTCATGTTGACAATTTTCACAGCATCTTTACCATGAGTAGATTCCATCTCAAGAAACCACTTTCTTTGCTCATCCATAAAAAGCAACTCCTCATCCATTTGAGTTTGATCATGAGAGTGAAGAAATTCAGTTATCTTCAGGCTCTGCTTTTAACCCTCATTCTCTTCCTATTCTACCACATTTTTATTACTTCCTCCACTGAAGTCTTGAACCCCTCCATGCCATCCATGAGGGGTGAAATCAACTTCTTCCAAACTCCTATTGATGTTGATATTCTGCCCTCCTCTCATGAATCACAGATGTTTTTTTTTTTTTTTTTTTTAGATGGAGTCTGGCTTTGTTGCCCAGTGTGGAGTACAGTGGCACAGTCGCAGCTCACTGCAACCCCCACCTCCTGGGTTTAAGCAATTCTCCTGCCTCAGCCTCCCAAGTAGTTGGGATTACAGGTGCCTGCCACCACGCCTGTCTAATTTTTGTATTTTTAGTAGAGACAGGGTTTACCATGTTGGCCAGGCTGGTCTCAAACTCCTGACCAAAGGTGATCCGCCTGCCTCACCCTCCCAACATGCTGGGATTACAAGTGTGAGCCACCGCATGACCAAATCACAGATGTTCTTAATGATATCTAGAATGGTGAATTCTTTCCAGAAGGTTTTCAGTTTACTTTGCCCAGATCCATCAGAAGAATGGCAAAGGAAGGCTATGGCAGCTATAGCCTTATGAAATGTATTTTTAAATGATAAGACTTTAAAGTCAAAATTCCACCTTGATCCATGGGCTGTAGCATGGTTGTTGTATTAGCAGCCATGAAAACAAGTTGAATCTCCTTATACATCTCAGTCAGTGCTCTTGTGTGACTTAGGTGCATTATCAGTGAGCAGTAATATTTTGAAAGAAATCTTTTTTTTTTTTTTTTGAGCAGTAAGTCTCAATATTGGGCTTAAAATATTCAGTAAGCCATGTTATAAACAGATGTACTGTCATTCAGGCTTTGTTGTTCCATTTCTAGAGTACAGGCAGAGTAGATTTAGTATCATTCTTAAAAGCCCTAGGGTTTTCAAATGGTAAATTAATATTAGCTACAAGTGAAAGCCACCAGCCATGTTAGACCTTAATGAGAGTGGGCTTGTCCTCTGATGCTTTGAAGCTAGGCATTGACTTCTTTTTAGCTGTAGAAGTCCTAGATAGCATCTTCTTTCAATGCAAGGCTATTTTGTCTTCACTGAAAATCCATTGTCTGGTGTAGCCATCTTTATTAGTGATCTTAGCTGGATTTTCTGGAGAACTTGCTGTAGCTTCTCCATCAGCACTTGCTGCTTCACCTTGCACTTTCATGTTATGAAGACGGCTTCTTTCCCTAAACCTCATGAACCAACTTTTGCTAACTTCCAAATTTTCCTCTGCAGCTTCCTCACTTCTCAGCTTTCACAGAATTGAAGAGAGTTAGGGCCTTGCTCTGGGTTAGGCTTTGGCTTAAGGAACTGTCACTGTGACCAGTTCGATCTTCTGTCCAAGCCACTAAAACTTTCTTCATATCAGCAATACGGTTGTTTCTTACCATTCATGTGTTCACTGAAGTGGCACTTTTAATTTCCTTCAACAACTTTTCCTTTGCATTCACAGCCTGGCTAAGAGTTTGGTTCAAGAGGCTGGCTTTCGCCCTATCTTGGCTTGGATCTGCCTTCCTCACTAAGCTTAATCATTTCTAGTTTTTGATTTAAAGTGAGAGACATGCAACTCTTCCTTTTACTTGGACCCTTAAAGGCCATTGTAGGGGTCTTAATTGATCTAATTTCAGTACTGTTGTGTCACAGGGAATAGGGAGAGCTGAGAAGGAGAGAGATGGGAGAATGACCAGTTCATGGAGCGGTCAGAACATACACTTTTATCAATTGAGTTCACCATCTTATATGGATGTGGTTTCTGGCACCCTGAAACAATTACAGAAGTAACATCAAACATCACTGAGCACAGGACACCATAGCAGATACAGTAATCATGGAAACATTTGAACTATTTGAGAATCACCAAACTGTGACACAGAGATATGATGTGAACACATGCTGCTGGGAAGATGCTGACAGACTTGCTGGATGCAGGATTGCCGCGAGCCTGCAGTCTGCAAAATAATCACAATATCTGCAAAGCACAGTAAAATAAGATACGCTTGTATCCTCAGTAGCTGGTAGTCCAGACTGCCCTCTGGAATCTTCTGTCAAACATACGATATATTGAAAAGTAGCATTTTTTACTACTTTCATTCAGGAAGGGCCTGGGGCAAAGCATCTCAAGTAAGTAAAAATGGTTTTATTGAGCTATAAACAGCAGTATTTAATCTTGAGCATTCTGGCACATTGGTGTCCTGTTTATTTAATAGGTGTACATGAACACCCTCTTGGTGTGCCAGGCAGTGTTGCATGTGGCAGACTGCACCGGGGAAACTAACTGTCCTGTTCTGAAATGGAACAACTAGGGGCTTCATGGATTTGGAAAGAAGTACAGTTTAGGGCCCAAGGACCTTTTGCTTTTAAATATTACACTCTTCTTCAAATAATCTGAATTTAAACCACTTAGGGCTCTCTTTTAAACTACCATAGGGGTCAAGTAGGGACATATTCGGGGAACCAGATTCATTTACCTCACCGTGTCCTACTTGTGTGTGTGTGTGTGTGTGTGTGTGTGTGTGTGTGTGTGTGTGTGTGTATGTGTGCACACACATATATATATACACACACACATAAATTGAGTTCACCATCTTATATGGGTGTTGGTGTGTGACTGTACACACACACATATATATGTTTGTATTTGAGTTGAATGTCACATAAAATTGGTTATTTTAAAGTATATGTTCAGTGGCATTTAGTACATTAACAGTGTTGTACAGTCACCACCTCTGTCTGGTTCCAAAGCATTTTTATGACCCCCTGCCCATGAAATAGTTACTCCCCATTGCCAGGCTGTTTCTGTCTTAATGCGTTTCCCTCTTCTGGATGTTTCACATGCATAGAATCATATAATATGTAACCTTTCGTATTTGACTTCCCACTTCTTTTTAAGAAAACTAGAGCTCACCTCAGAAGAGGAACTTAGCAGAAATGAGCTCCACAGTGGGGTCTCGAGTTGGAGTTCCCTGCAGCCTGTTGCTCTGATTGTGGCTTCCCCTGTTGTTTTTCCTTTGATTTGCTGGTCAGTCTCTTCTTTTTCTCTTACCCAATGAATTGAGCTTTACTTATTTTGACTTTGTCTATCTGTTATTGATAAGAGCTTCCACATTTGAAATTGATTATTGGATTAGTTTGTATGTGGTCATCTCTTGATATATGTGGGAGATTGGTTCCAGAACCCCCTGTAGATACCAAAATCTATAGATACTCAGGTCTGTGATATAAAATGGCACAGTATTTGCATATAACCTACACACATCCTCCTGTATACTTTAAATCAACTCTAGGTTACTTATGTTACCTAATACAGTGTATTGGGGCACTCAGCCTCAAGTGATCCTCCCACTTTGGCCTCCCAGAGCACTGGAATTTATAAGTGTGAGCCTCTGTGCCCAGCCCCAATCTCTTGAATTACTGCCTGATAGGTTAAAAAAATGATGGGTCATGGTTTTAAAAGGCATTTCTTTTAAGATTTGAGGTTAAGAATCCTTTGGTCTTTATATATTTTGTGTATGAACTGCATGTTAATCCTCTTTGTCCATTTTTCTATTATATTGTTGACTGTTACTGAGACCCTTTTGAATATTCATAAAATAAGCTCTGAATCTTACATTTATTGAAAATAGTTCCTCCCTGAATTCCTGTTCTTTTGACTTTTTATGTTTGTGGTGTCAGTTTCAATCTTTTTTTTTTTGGATATAACTGATTTTTTTCTTTCTTTTTTTTTTCTGGCCCCTTTCTATGAGAATGTACTGATCTTTTTAATGGAGTAAAGTGTAACTATTTTAATCTTTGTGGTTCTTGGGTAAATGGGAATTGATTATGTGATGAATATAGTCATACCCCCTTTGGGTTATTTCTCCAGGTTCTGCTTCCTTCGGTGCTGTGGCTGTGTGTTTTCTGAGAGAGCCTTGAAAGAGATAAAAGCGGAAGTTTGCCACACGGTGAGTTCTTGACAAGTACCATTTGTTCCTTCTCCGTAGCTGAGGAAGTCAGATGGTTTAGGGTCCTTTCCCTCCGTTTGTTCTTTCTGAAATTCAGCTCTCATAAGCTACTTTCTTGCTTCCATGGCTCTTGGTTTCTGAGAGTACAGACTCCAGTCTCTTGTCACCTGACCATGACCTGCCAGTCCAGGTCAGACCACACGACAGCTATATCCTGCACATGCTGCCACCTCAGTCTCCTCTAGTGGGCCTGCTGTCCTGGAGGGCCTGTTCCCCTGTGAGCCCCAGTTCCATAGTTCTTTCTTCTGTGACTCCCTGGTGCTAAACCTCCTTCCACATTCCCCAAGCACCTTGTTATCTCACTCCTCCCATCGTAATGCAATTGCGTATGTATGTGTCTGTTTCCCTACCAGACTTAGTTTTTGAGGCTAGGAAACAAGGCTTGTTCATCTCTTTATCCACAGGGCTTATTCTTTCCAGGGCATGTAGAATGCCCCCAGTAAATGCTTGCATGGGTGGCGAGTAACTAGGCGTGAGAGCTAGCCTCAGCCCACATGGAGGAAATACTGATGGCTTTATTTTAATGGCGTTGCTGCTGAAGCCAGAATGTTTGTGTCTTTGGTGTACTGCTAGCCTGCTGCTTCGTTTAATGTCATGGATGCCAGCAACTTCTGACCGTGTTTCATGTGTATCAACCCTGTCTGTATTTCATTCCCTATATTGTTGTTCCCTGTTGTAAAAGCCTGCAGCTTTCATTGAGTGATGGTTGGGCTAGACACTGATATGTGGGATAGCAAGCTGGATAAGATCCATGAAGGCCCTTGCCCTCCTGCATCCCACATTCTAATTGAAGAGAGAGACACTCAGATAGATGAGCAAGGCAGAATCGATTGTGACCGATGCCGGGAAGGAAATGCATGAGACAGTGTGACGGAGGGAGAGAGGCTGGCGTAGTAGTGGTCGGCAAAGGCATCTCTGGAGGTGTGGGCTCAGACCTGAAGGGCACAAGGGAGCCAGCCATGCACAGCCTGAGTAGCAGCCTCTTAGGCAGCAGGAACAGCATGTGCAAAAGCTCAGAAGTGACAGAGGACTTTGCAAGTTCAGGGAACAGAAAGTGTGGTGAGAGTGGAGGGCCTGTGAGGGGAGTAAATGAGATTAAAGAGTTAGGCAGGGGTCGTCTCATGCAGGTTCTGGGAGGCCACAGTGGGGCTTAGGGATTTCATTCTAAGAACATTAGGAAGCCAGAAGGCAGCTTTAAGCCAGATGGGATGTGCATTAGTTTTTAAGTCACTATTCTAAAAATCCTAGACATGGAGGAGAACACCGGGCGGCTCCAGTTACCTAGGCCCAGAGGCAGGCAGAGGTGAATGGGGAAGAGGTCAGTGGGAGTGGTAAGTTGTGTCGAGTTTGGGGTGACTATGAATAAAGCCTTCATAGAATGAGAAGTCTGTCTTATTCAGCTTTCTTGTAAGAAAAGAAATTCAAAGAAGACA
>PVKP010003526.1:73961-107869 GCA_004027715.1 Plecturocebus donacophilus | reverse complement strand
AAAATACCAAAAGCATTGGCAACAAAAGCCAAAATAGACAAATGGGACCTAATCAAACTCCACAGCTTTTGCACGGCAAAAGAAACAGTCATTAGAGTAAATCGACAACCAACAGAATGGGAAAAAATTTTTGCAGTCTACCCGTCTGACAAAGGGCTGATATCCAGAATTTACAAAGAACTAAAACAGATTTACAAGAAAAAAACAAACAAGCCCATTCAAAAGTGGGCAAAGGATATGAACAGACACTTTACAAAAGAAGACATACATAAGGCCAACAAATATATAAAAAAATGCTCATCATCACTGGTCATTAGAGAAATGCAAATCAAAACTACATTGAGATACCATCTCAAGCCAGTTAGAATGGCGATCATTAAAAAATCTGGAGACAACAGATGCTGGAGAGGATGTGGAGCAATAGGAACATTTCTACACTGTTGGTGGGAGTGTAAATTAGTACAACCATTGTGGAAGACAGTGTGCCCATTCCTCAAGGACCTAGAAATAGAAATTCCATTTGACCCAGCAATCTCATTGCTGGGTATATATCCAAAGGATTATAAATCGTTCTACTATAAGGACACATGCACACAAATGTTCATTGCAGCACAGCTTACAATAGCAAAGACCTGGAACCAACCCAAATGCCCATCAATGATAGACTGGACAGGGAAAATGTGGCTCATATACACCATGGAATATTATGCAGCCATCAAAAATGATGAGTTCGTGTCCTTTGTAGGGACATGGATGAACCTGGAAACCATCATTCTCAGCAAACTGACACAAGAACACAAAATCAAACACCACATGTTGTCACTCATAGGTGGGTGTTGAACAATGAGAACACATGGACACAGGGAGGGGAGCACTACACACTGGGCTCTGTTGGGGGGAATTAGGGGAAGGACAGTGGTGGGTGAGGAGTTCGGGAGAGATAGCATGGGGAGAAATGCCAGATATAGGTGAAGGGGAGGAAGGCAACAAATCACATTGCCACATGTGTACCCCTAAGCAACAATCTTGCATGTTCTTCACATGTACCCCAAAACCTAAAATGCAATAAAAAATAAAAATTAAAAAAAAAAGTCAGTGCCATAAAAAAAGAAAAGAAAAGAAATATAGGAAAGGATAGTCTCAGATAGTCTCTTTAATAAGTGGTACTGAGAAACTAAATAACCACATGAAAAAGAGCAAAACTGGACCCTTGTCTTACACCATGTACACAAATTAACTCAAAATGGATTAAAGACTTAAATGTAAGGTCTGAACATCTAAAACTCCCAGAATAAAACATAAAGAAAAATACTGACATTAGTCTTGGCAATGATTCTTTAGAATTAATCCCAAAAGCAAGTCAACAAAGGCAAAAATAAATAAGCAGGACTATATCAAACCAAAAAGCTTCATACAGCAAAGGAAATTATCAACAAAGTGAAAAGGCAACCTATGGAATGAAGGAAAATATTTGCAAGTCATGTATCTCATAAAGGGTTAATATCCAAAATATATTTGGAATTCATACAACTCAACAGCAAAAGAAGTAAATAAACCCATTACAAAATGGATAAAAGACATGAAAAGGTATTTATCAAAAAAAAAAAGACATACAAATGGCCAACATGGTTCATGCAAAAATGCTAATCAAAATCAATAATTGTCAGGGAAATGCAAATTGAAACCACAATGAGATATCATCTTACTCCTGTTAGCCTGGCTATTCTGAAAAAGATTAAAATTAAATGTTGGCAAGGATGTAGAGAATATACACTATTTATTGGAATGTAAACTGTACAGCCATTATGGAAAACAGATGAAAATTCCTCAAAAAACTTAAAATAAAATCATCATATTATCCAGCAACCCCTCAATCACTTTCCAAAGAAAGTTAAGTCAGTATCTCAAAGAGATATCTGTATCTCCATGTTCACTGTAGTATTGTTCACAATAGCCAAAATATAAAAAATAATCTGTGTCTATCAACAGCTCAATGTATAAAACACACACACACACACACACACACACACACACACACACACATACCCCAGAATATGAGTCAGCCATAAAAAAGAAGAAAATTCTGCCATTTGCAACAGCATGAGTGAGACTGGAGGCCATTATGCTAAATGAAATAAGCCAAATACAGAAAGACCAATACTACATGATTTCACTGACATGTGAAATCTAAAAAAGTCACACTTCGAGTTCAGAAGGGTGGTTACCAGGGCCTGGAAGAGTGGAGAAATGATAGTCAAAGTGTAAAAAGTTTCAGTTGTAAGATCAATAAGTTCTGGTGATCTAATTAAACTGTGGTTAATAACAATGTAGTATATACTATGTAAAGAGATGGATATAATTAGCATGATTGCAGTAATTGTTTCTCTCTATATATAAACACCATGTTGTATACCTGAAACAGTTTTTGTCAAACATATCTCAATTAAAATGGAAAAAATAAACAATTGAATTTTTAAAAATCAAGATATAAAATGACTAATTAAGAAAACACCTATAAAGCAGACCTAGGTCTTTGCTGTTTCCTCCTCAATCTCTCCCCAACCCTCACATGGCCTCCAAGAATGCTCTTCCAGGAGCCAGTGGATTGGCCAATGGACTGAAAACCAGTGGACTGCAACTAATCTATTTAGCAATTGAAAACTAATTAATACAATCTGAAAACCAATAGATTGAATAATTGTTAAGCTTAATTCTCACTGAAATGTTGAATTCTAGGGTTGCCATACTTAATAACAATCCTAAATCATTTCACATTTGTGCTTTAAGATCTGATCTCAGAGAGCACATTAGAAACTCTGCAGCTAGGCCAGCAAATTTGATTGTCGGACAAGGGAGGTAGAGCCCCATGCTGACTACAGGGCAGTGGCTGTAACCTGCCCTCAGAATGGCTTCATCGCCACAGCTCTTCTTTCAAAATACATAGTTTTCAAACTGAATTTAGTGCTTAATCAACAGCAGGAGAATCATTGGGACACCTGAACATCTGCTTTCCTCTCCAGCAAAGGCAGCTTTGTTTACTGTACCATAAATTTGACCTCCTCAAAACATGTTATTTGAACAAAAGATTCTGTGCCCTTAAAATTTGAAAAGCATTGTACCGAGTAATCACTATTCACTCTACCCTCATAGTTCATCTGTGGATCCTGCTGCACTTTTATCTGAAACATTTCATTGCAGCCTCAGGGACAGAAGCAAACAGTTTAGACATTTTTACAAGGATTATTGTCCTAGACTGTAAGTCTAATGGCTGGTCAGTGAGATTAGAGCATTCAAATACCTTCCTCTTGATATAATTACTGCATTTATATAGCACTTTAGAAGCTTGGTCACAAGCATTTTTCTCGCTCATTCCTTCCCAACATTTTATGACAAAAACAAGGGAGATATTGTAATTTGAATTTAAAACCAAAGAGAGATTAAGTATTTTACTAGACATAAAAAGCTAATCCGTGGAACAAAAGAAACTCAAGTGCTCTAGGTAACTTTATTTCACAAAACACCAAGGTCCTGAACAAAGGGGAAAGAGATAAAGTCTTGCTTGATTTATTATTATGCCTTATATTTTTCTCAGAAATGAACATTAATTCTACATTTCACAGTAAAATTTGTAATATACATGAAAATAAAAAAATTATATAAAAATATTCTCAGAGAACTGAAATCCACTTATGTAGTTGACATTTTACAACAAATCGTTTCACTTTACTCCAGAAACCTAAGTGGAATGTATTTAAGCACAAATACTTCAGAACCAGATGTTTTAGGCTTAATTACGAATTTTTAAGTTAGGCATAATGATTTGTGAGCCTTTAGACTAGATATTCAGAAACAATTCAGGAAATATTGCTAAGAGTAGGGACACAGAAACTGCTATCCTAAGTGAAGAATATCAGAGGAAATCAAAAATGACTTGGAGTAAACTGAGCCCATTAACAGGATTGTTTATTATGATGTTTTGTGTATGAGATGAGCCATTGTTCCAAGTGAGCCACATTACTAGAGATATTAATCTCTGTAGGATCTAAAGTCCATCCACTTTTTCAGGATGCCTTGAAGAAGTCAGTACATGAATATTTAGGGGACACAACCTCATACACTCAGTGTTTTCAGGAATCAAGTATCTAATTAGCAGATTCTGTTAAGTAAGCAACTTTCCCCTAAAAATGATAATTTTCTTCAGGCCCTGTAAATTCAAAAAAAAAAATTACTCTGCTTCTAAGGTGGCAAATCAAATCAATTTGCAAAATCAGATATATTCACACATTTTACAACTCTCTTCTTTCAGGGATGCTCTAAAAACAAAACTGTGTACACATTTTGCAACCTGTTTTTGATCTTCTTTACTTTTATCTAAGCTAGAAATTTGAATCACTGGTCAATTTAAAATTAAGAATGAAATAAAATAGACAATTTCTAAGTTCTATAAGCTTTACTCTATGGTGGCTTATCACAATGTATAACAGAATACAGAAAATGACAATAATATTATTTCATAATTACAGTATTTTTTATATCTGAAATTTTCTGCCTTAAAACTGGACCTACAGGCAATACAGCCCCCAAAAAACCCAGCTAAGTAGTCAAGAAAGATATTATTTTATTTCATTCTGTCATTCATCAAAAGGAATTAGGTGTTCACTACTGTATACCAGGCATTTTGCTAATCATAGGCATAAATTATTTAGCAAAAAGAGTCTCTGTTCTCATGAAGTTCATCATCATATTCCTAGGCATTCCCTCTTAGCCTATGTATTTTTAGTTTACATACAATTCTAACAGCCCTATATATTAGGTGTCATGATTATATCAGAATAGAAATGTCAAGTTACAAGGGAAAAAGTCTACCAGAAAGTACAATAAGGGCAGGGTAAAAAGAAGACCTAGCAAGGAAGGAGAGAGAAAAGTTAATTGGATGTATTTGTTCAATAAATACTGAGTGTCTGTTATGTATTAGTACTGCTCTAGGAGCTAGAGACAATCATGAAACAAAAGAAACAAAAATTCCCACTCTTCTGAGCATATCTTCTAGTAACAACAAACATCAAAAAGCACATGAAGCTGAGAATATTTAATATGTGGTAAACATGTGTAAGTAAAGGTCACTAATACTATAGCAGCTAACACTTTTCTAAGGCTACTAATATTATGGCAACTAACACTTTCTAAGGTTACTAATATTGTAGCAGCCAACACTTTTCTAACACCACTAATTGAGTACTTTTTCAAGCATTTTCTCTATATAATTTATTCAATCAATGCAATGGTCCTCTGAAATGTGAAATATTATTTTTCCCATTCTATGAAAGAGGAAATAGAGACATTTCTCCAGAGGCAACCTTTTCCAGAGTGTAGGCACAATGTATGATGACTCTGATGGAAGCTGCAGTGAGTATCTTGCTCACACACAGCCCCACCTCATACTTCTAGTTGCCCCTGGAGATTTGTCAAGGAAAGGGAACCCAAGGCTTTGCAGAAAATAAGGTAAAAACCACTGACTGAGGAAACCTCATTTCCTGAATACTTATTATGGCATCTACTGCCTCTCCTCTAAATAGCTAATGTGCATTTACACATGCCCTTTCATCTTCTCCCTTCGTGTTTCTATGAAGTAAGGAGGAAAAATGCTATCTCTGTTTTATAAAAGGGTTTAAAGAGGCATGAAAAAGTAAAGTGACTACTATGTTTTTATCAGCTACTCTGAGATTCATTGAATCATATAACTAGAAGAGTTCTTCTGCTCTTCTCTCTGAATGCCAACAGGGCCTAAAGTATTAACTTAGCTAAAAATAGATAATCTAGAGAAGGTCATGACACAAACAGCGATGCTTTTGACTTAGGGTTTTCATCCTCTACCAGTATTTATTGAGCATTTGTTATATAAGCCTGTCACTAAATGAGATCTGAGAACACAAGGAGGCCGATGACCTGTGCAACTGAGCTTCAAGTCTGCTTAAAGAGGAAGAATATAAATGTTATTTTTGATATATTTCATATCCAAAGCCATGTGTCCATGTGTGTATCAATATGGGTAAATGGATGGGTGAGTAGATGAACAGATAAAGAGTGGAACAGTTGGTTGGAGGGATGGATGGATGAATCAAAGGTTGATAAATAGATGGAGGGAGAGAGGAGAAATGGATATATACAGTTAAGCTACCAAATAAATAGTAAAGACGTGAATGCTTTTACTAGTGTACAAATCAGTGCAGTATCACTGAGGCTGATTAAATGATATTGACTATTAAACATTTAAGAAGGAAAGAAAACAGGTTCTAGAAATTTAAATGTTTTTATATATCTAATGCTAAATAAATAAATTCTTCAATGTCTCTATAACCAAAAATATTATTCATAAATCCAAATTCAATGAATAATTACCTGAGAAAGTAGGGTTGGAGTTAAGTCTTTAAAAATGGACTGTTTTGGAAAAGTAGAAAGGAAATCATTCCTAACATAAAGGAGAAAGCAATGCCAGAGGAAGTAATATAGCTTAATCATATGAAAGAAATAAATTTGCGTGTTTCATGTGGAAGTAACATATTAGGGTGAGGTGAGAGAAATAGGTGGAAAGAAAACCGAGGGCCAGAATGCAGAGTGCTCTGTAAACCAGAATGGGTGTTTACTGTTTCTCCTCTGCATACTAAGGAGACATTATGGGTTTGCATTTTCATTTGTTTTGGTTTTGGTTTTTAAATTTTTCCTTTAATTTTTAAAAGAGTCATATATGCTATCTGCTATCTTGGGAAGATTATTCCGTAAGATAAAGGTATGATTAAGAAAAAGAAAGCAGCCTATATTTGCTATCAAAGACCACAACAATTCTCCTGCTCAAATATTGCCTTCTTACTAATAGAAAGGCCTTCATTTACCAAGCATTCTCAAAAAGGCCCACTACATACGGATTCCCAAAAACTCTACATCCTTTCACTCTGTTTTATTTATCATTATAGCCCTTGTGTCTAGTTACCACAAATGTATATACTTACTTACTCTTGTTTATTTTTGGTTTTCCGCTAGAATATATAATTCTCCAAGAGGGCAGGGAATCTAAGTTGTTCACTGCTTTATTTCTAGTGATTAGAATAGCCTTTGACACATAGTAGGCACTCAGTAAACATTTATTTTGAAAGAATGAATTTAATCAATAATGAGTTATTCTATTGAAAATCTACAAATGTGTAAACTCAGTGACAGTGTATGTATTATTTTATAAATCATTAAGTATTCTCTTTGCAGTTACAGTTCCTAGCCAGGCATCTTGGCAAATACCTGTATTGTCAGTTATTCCAGAGACTGAGGTGGGAGGATTCCTTGAGCCCAGGAATTCAAGGCCAGCCCGGGCAACACAGTTTCCCCAAATAAGAAATTACATTCCTTAATTAGTTTGCATATATTTGACATTTTAATATTTAGGAATTGTCTTACAAAGCACTCAAAAAGAACCATAAAAATAGCCAACAACTTTCCATGGTTACAAGCTGTTAAACTGGTAGAAAATTTGATTATTTGATTCGTTAATATTTGATTCGATGATATTATAGATTCCAGAGGAAAATAAATGAAAACTTATGTTCAGTAATTAAAAATTGTGTTTTTAATTAAGAATAAAATGTGGAAGATATTTTTATAAATATTATTTATGATACCAAAAGGGAAAATGTTTGAGAGAGAAAATTAAATAACAGGTATAAGACACTTAACTGATTCAACTGTGTGATCCCTTTTTATTCTGAAACAATAACGTGTGTATACGTGTGTGTGTGTGTAATAAATTTTAAAAAATTACCAAATATGCATCAAGACGAGTTATCTCTGGGTATTAAATTTTAGATGATTTTTATTTCTTCTTTAGAATTTTGAAACATATAAAATTGTCTACAAAACATATATTAATAAAAGCTTAAAAATAAGCCATTACTATTTTAAGTGAAAAAAATCAAAACAAGTTAAATAATGTAGTTAAAAATTGACAAAATAGACAAAACAAAGCAAATGATAGAATATAGTCAACTATTACTAATTCTAAATGTATTTGCTATCAAAAAGTATAAACAAATAAGAACAAATTATATAAGCAGGCAATAGTATTTAAATCCACAAAGCTCAAATCTCAGATGTGGGCAGGAGAAAGAAAGATCACCAAGTCTGGGTTATAAATCTGCATAAGCCTAAAGGAAAAGAGCCAGACTGGCTTCTCTCTTAGTGCTAACAAGATTTTGATAAATTTCACATTAAATTGAAACCTGGCTACCTCATGTAGGTTTTCCACATGGACGTGCAAATTTTCTGGTAAAGGAAAAGGTAATAAATCAAAGTCCATCCAACTCATTTGTTTAAACCTTGTCTTTTGGTTACAGTGTATTGTGAAAATATTCATCCTCTATCACTTTCAGAGAAAAAGAGTGTACTTGCTGTCCTCATCCCACATCCCTCCCTTCTTTCATAATCCATGTAGCAGTTCAATTGGCCCATAATTCCAAATGGATTGTATGGCCATTATATCATTCTCAAGAAAACAGAACGATAAAGGAAAAAAACATAAATTGCAAAAGAAACAATTTATATTTAGAATTAAAGACTATATAGGAAATTTTTGACTCCCTTACACTACTAGCAACTCCAGAAACTCTAGACCAAATGATAGGGGATCGAAAGCAGCAATGGAAGTATCTTTCAGCTGTGTGATTTTGCTAAGACGCTATAAACTTTTAGATGTATTTAAGAAAACTCATTTTCAAAGATAACATGTTAAGCCAAACATACACATAAACAAATAAGCATCTCTTTTGAAGGTGAAAAAAATAAGCCCTTCAAAAGCATTATAGAGCTTATTGTTCATTCAACTAATCAAAGCTCAGAAATGATCCATCTGTATTTACAATTTTCCCAGTCTCTATGCCCTCTCAACTCAGCTCCTTCAGCTGTAAGGGATGAGGATAAGCTGCTAATTCATGACATCTGTTGTTCTTTAGCAGAAGGAAACTTTTGAATTATCCTTCCTCAGTCACTTGAATTCCAATCAGCTCAGAACCAAATATTTTTTGGCTGTGATTTCATCTTTGAGTCTGAAAATTAATCTCATGTGGAAACACATCAAGAATACATATATTCTCGGAAATCTGGCCACACATTTGATTTTTATAGTAGAGAAAGATCAGTTCAAATTTTAGAAAATATTCAGGCATAAGTATTTAGACAGCCTTCTGTCTGAGGGGATAGCTTTAGGTTTCAAGTACACCCACTGGTATTACAGTTTTATGACAAGTTTTTGTGGTGCCACTACATTGATCTGCATTAAAGAATGTCAAAAATTTAGGGCGAACTCAAATTGAACTTATATTGAAAGAATTATTCATATTCTCCCTCTCTCTCTCTCTCTCTCGCTCTCTCTACTCCCTCCCCCCCAACCCTCCCTCCCTCCCTCCTTCCCTCCCTCTCTCATCCTTACAAGAAAGTTTGTGGTAAAAGAAAATATTATGAATGTGTGGGCATCAGGCTGCTATCCTAGAATGATCCCATTCTTCCCTTCATCTAAAACTCTGTGGCAAATATAGAAATGTATTTCTGTATTTGATTTCTTGTTTTCTCCCTGACCTTTTCCTTAACTCCAAGTAACACAACTTGGCTTCTTTAATCTTTGAAATATTCTAAATCCCCAACATGCTTTTTTCTGTGGTATAACACATATGACTTTTTTGTAAATTTTATTTTATATTGATACAAAATATCTGTATATATTTATGGGGTGCACGTGATATTTTCCTATTGGCAGAGAATGTGTAGTGATCAATCAGTATATTTAGGATATCCATCCCCTCAAACATTTATCATTTCTATATGATGAGAACATTTCAAATCCTCTCTTCTAGCTATTTTGAAATATACAACACACTGTTGTTAACTATAGTCACCCTACTCTGCTATTGAACATTAGAACTTACTCCTTCTAATTGTATGTTTGTACCCATTAATCAATCTAATTGTATGTTTGTACCCATTAATCAATCTCTCTTCATTTCCCCTCCACACATATATGCATCCATACCCTTCCCAACCTCCAGTAATTACCATTCTAGGCTCTACTTTCAGGAAATCAACTTTTTTTTTTTGTTTTAGTTCCCACATATGAGTGAGACAATGCAAAATTTGTCTTTCTATGTTTCATTTATTTCATTTAAAATAATGACCTCCAGTTCCATCCCTGTTGCTGCAAACAGACATGATTCATTCCATTTTATGGCTAAATAGTATTCCACCGTGTGTTTGTGTGTGTGTGTGTGTGTGTGTCACATTTTCTTTATCCTTTCATTCATTTACAGATACTTAGGTTGATTCCATATCTTGGTTATTGTCAATAATACTTCAATGAACATGAGAGTACAGATATCTCTTCAATATACTGATTTTCTTATTTTTTTGGATAAATACCCAGAGGTGGGATTGATGGATCATATGATGGTTCTATTTTTTATTTGTTGAAAAATCTCCATACTGTTTTCCACAATAGCGATACTAAGTTACATTCTACCAACAGTTTATAAGAGTGTGCTTTTCTCCATATCCTCACTATCATTTGTTATTTTTTATCTTTTTGATAATAGTCATTCTACTGAGGTAAGATGATATCTCATTGTGGTTTTGTTTTGCATTTTTCTGGTGATTAGTAATGTTTAGCATTTTTAAAATATGCCTGTTGCCTGCTTATCTTCTTTTCAGAAATGTCTGTTTATGTTTTTGCACACTTTTTAATTTTTTTTCTTTTTCCTTTTGGTATCTCTCTTTGCTGATGATATAACCTTATATTTAGAAAAAATAAAAGACTCTACAAAAAAAACTCCTAGATTTAATCACTAAATTCAGTAAATTTGCAGAATACAAAATCAACATACAAAAATCAGTAGTGTTTCTATACACCAATAATGAACTAGCTGGAAAAAAAAATCAAGAAGACAATCCCATTTACAATATCTACAAAAAAAAAATACCTAGGAATAAATTTAACCAAGGAGGTGAAAGACCCCTACAAGGAAAGTAAACTACAAAACACTGATGAAAGAAACTGAATAGGACACAAACAAATGGAAAGACATCACATTCCCATAAATTGGAAGAACTGATATTGTTAAAATGAGCATACTACCCAAGACAATTTAGGCTGGATGCAATTACTATCAAAATACCAATTGCATATTTCACAGAAATAGAAAAAAAAATTCTAAAATGTATATAGGAAAAAAAAAGAAAGAAAAGAAAGTCAAAGCAATCCTGAACAAAAAGAACAAAGTTGGGAGCAGTGCACTATCTGACTTCAAAATACTATGCAGCCATAAAAAAGGATGAGTTCATGTCCTTTGCACGAACATGGATGAAGCTGGAAACCATCATTCTCAGCAAACTGACTCAAGAACAGAAAACCAAACACTGCATATTCTCACTCTTAAGTGGGTGTTGAACAATGAGAACACATGGACACAGGAAGGGGAACATCACACACTGGGGCATGTTGGGGGGTGGGGAGGCTAGGGGAGGAATAGCAAGAGGCAGGGGGATTGGGGAGGGATAACATTAGGAGGAATACCTAATATAGATGACGGGGTGATTGATGCAGCAAACCACCATGGCATGTGTATACCTGTGTAACAATCCTGCAAGATCTGCACATGTAGCTCCAAACTTAAAGTGTATATTCCAAGGCCATTGTAACCAAAAGAGCATGGTATCAGTGTAAAAACAGACACATAGACGAATAGAACACAATAGAGAACCCAGACATAAATCTACATGTTTACAGTCAACTGATTTCTGACAAAGGTGCCAAGTACATACATTGGGGAGAGGACATCCTCTTCAGTAAATGGGACTGACACACTGGATAACCACATGCAGAAGAATGAAACTAGATCCCCATCTCTCTCACTATGCATAAAATCAACTCAAAATGGATTAAAGACTTAATCAGAAGATCTGAAGCTATAAAACTACTGGAAGAAAACATAGGGGAAACACTCTAGGACATTGGCCTAGGCAAAGAATTTGTGTCTGAGACAACAAAAGCACAGGTAACTAAAACAAAAATAGATGAATGGGACTATATTAAAATCATATGCCTTACTGATGTCAAGAGATATATATCAGGAGACATTTATAGAAAATATGTTCTATAAAATATAGAAAAAAAATAAATCAATTGGAGTCCTCCAAAAATGTGAAGAGCAGTTTGATTTATCAAGGCACTGGCTCCAGTTTCCAAGAAATCCAATTTAGCTCAGTCTCTGGTGGCAAGTCATCAATGTAACTAATTATATTGTTTCAAAATTGGCCATTCTGCCTTAAGAGAGATTTAGAATTGAGTTAGTATGAACATTTTTAAATTGTCACATTCTCACTAATAATAGAAAGGATGTAACATGGCAACATGCACTACCCCCAAAAGAATCTATTAAACTATGATTTTTCCTTATTTTCTTACATTGAATATTCCCATTGCCAAAACATCATCATTTGTTCTGTTTACTACCAATAATTTCTTGATCAGAGAAAAAAGTAGATCATGACATTTACTACAAAGACATTATATAGTTAATAAAGGTAAAAAATTTTCGAACAAGGATGATTGACACACAACATTAAGTGCATTATCTGTAGTCACTGTTAGTAAAAACATTATACATGTTATTCTGTCATAATAAGGACTAACGCAAAAAGATAAGAAACATGCTGTAATCACATGTTATCAACTCTTGATTTCAAAGTCCTTTGTTTGATAAAACAGTTCTATCACTGAAAGAAAACAGCACATAATGCATCTTTAAATAAGTATGCTTAGATTTACCTCTTAAGCCTGTGTATGTAAATGTGTCAGAAGAGTACTATAAAAAGAAACACATATTGATAGCATGTCATCAAGTCTTAAAAAAAAAAAAGAAAGAAAGAAAAAAAAAGGAGCAATAATACTGCTAACACGTTTCTTCCCAATCATGTCTGAGGAACCTAGCACTATGACTTTCTGCACTATCAATCAACCTCTTAAGAATATGTGACTTGATAATGTACGTGTAATAACAATAGTAGTAATAATAGTAAAAATAATAAGGCATTAGCATTATTTTTAACAATCCTGCAAGATCTGCACATGTAGCACCGAACTTAAAGTATATTGAGTTCTGTTGATACGGTAGGCTCCATGTTTATCACTTTGCAATCAATTTATAAATATAATCCTAATCACAATTCTGTAAGACTGGTGCTTTTATTTTTTGTTGTTTAATTGATGAGGCTGAGGTTTAGAGAGAGAACTTGCATATACTGAAACCCAGGTCTCTCCAATTCCAAACCCTGAGCTCCTATTCTATCTAAAAAAATCAATAAATAATTATTTAGGAAATTTTTGTGTGTATATTAAGAGACTTTTAAATTAATTATTTTAAAAAATTAAAGTTAAAACTTGTAAAAGTTTTCTTCTAAAAAGTTTAACTAAAAATTTTGTGCCATTTTCTCAAAATGTGTGTATATTTTGTTTCTTCAATCGCCTTCATAGTCTATATATCATGTTTATTTAACCAAGTAATGCTACTCTTTTCAGTCAGCAAAAATTTAGCTTTGCTATTTTAGTAGAAAGGTTTCATATAAATGGTTAGGGTATGAGAGGTTTTTTTTTTCAATAACATTAATTTGATTCTTAAGGTTTCCACCTGTAGCACAATACATTAAAAAGCATATAAGATATATATGTATAACCCTACATTCTGAGGTTATATCCTCATGCCCTTACAGGCAAATGAAAGCAGATAATGTGAGAAACAAAGTGAACAAAGACTAATAAAGAACCATGTCTAACTTTGATCTCTGGCAATGTTTCCTAGATTTAAAACCCATCGTCTTTTTCTTTTTGTTGTTGTTGTTGTTGTTTATTTTAAGTACTGGGGTATATATGCAGAACATGCAGGTTTGTTACCTAGATATGCATGTGTCATGGTGGTTTGCTGCACCCACCAACTCATCATCTACATTAGGTATTTCTCCTAATGCTATCCCTCCACTGCCCCCCAACCCATCTTTAGCCCCTGATGTGTGATGTTCCTCTCTCTGTGTCCTTGTGTTATTGTTTAACATAAAACTCACCATGCCATTTTGTGGTCAGCAGCATGGACACCAGGTGCAGCTGAGGAACACACTAAAGACGTTTGATAATAATTGCCTTTTATGAGGCCCTAATTCTCATCTATATTGGAATATTTACTATTTTTTCTCAGTGTAGCAACAGAATAAGAATGGTTGAATACAGCTCTAACATATCTTGAAATAGATATGCTGTCCCTCTTATGGGCAAAGGAAAATTAAAATAAAAAATTTCTTTTAAGCTATTAAGAGCTCTTAATTCCATTAAGCTAGAATTGGCTGGTTGTTTTGTCCATAGAGCTCTTAATAGCTTAAAAGAAATACTACAAAATTATACAAAGTAACACATTTAACATTAAGGAGTTAATGTAATTTAAAACCATTAGGAAACTGTAAATTACAAAACTATATGTATACAAGGCAGCATTTTATGGTGGGTTTTTTTGGCAATAATACAATATTTTTTAAACCTCACTTTTAAATATGCTGGAAATTTTCTTATAAAAGATTTTGAGTGAAAGGCACTAGAATTAGAAGTCAATGAAATGAGGGAGGTAAAAAGAGAAGCTGCTTTGGGCTACACTGTGTAAAACAGTTGTCTCCTGCTTGCTTTTTGTATTAAGGTAATTACCTGTTTGCCCCTTTAGAATATACCACTATCATAACAGAGCATTAGGAGAGTGATCATACAAGCTGTTTTCTTTGGAATGATTCTAGTTTATATTAATTATGGTATAAAATTTTTTTTAAAAACCCCTTCATCTGATAAGGAAGATACATTTACTACAAAGGCATTATATGAGTCCCTTGGGTATCACCAATTCAAGGCCTACTAGATTGTTAATTCCCTATCCCCCCAAAATTTTTCTTTTTTTACTTCTGCCCCTTTATCTCTATCTTTTATAGTCTAGTTGAGTTCTTCTTAACCTATTTAAGGTAAAGTGCCAGTTTTATTTTTTCCAATCTACTGCAGATGGAACTTTTAGAAACATAAGTGACTAGAAAAAATGAAATAAGACAAAAGACAAGCTTCAATCTTTTTGTTCTCAGATTAACAATATAAAATTATTTTGTCAACTTGTTATAAAATATTCTAAATGTTTACTATCAATTTCTATACTTACCTCTTCTCAGCCAGATAATAGTTGATAGAATTGCAATAGTCCACAGACCTCATGCAGAGAAGCACTGGTCTAGTCTGTTTCCTTAGATTTGCCTTCCAATTAACTAATCCCTTACAGATATGTATCAAATATATTTAGAACCTATCCATTTAATGTCATTGATTGCATATTTTTATTTTTAGAATTTCTATATAGTAGTTTTCTTTATTCATTTCTACTCTTGGCTCATGAATCAATTTCTTTCTTCATTTCTCTGAATGTGACATAATTAACTCAAAGCCTTTAATATTTTTCCAATGCTTATTCAGCCTCATCTGGTTCATATTTTAGACCATCTTCAGCAAGAGTTGCTTTCCCTGAAGGCCCTGTTTTCCTTAGGCTATGGGCACTATCTATAAAGGTTGTTTCTAATATTCCTGCAAGTCATCCATCTTCAAGGTTTGTGCACATCTCTAATAAAGTTCTCTCTTTGTTTCTGGTGCCTAAGTATTTTTTCATTCATGGCCTTAAGTGCTCACCATTTTTTCCCAATGTTCCTGGTTTGTTGTTTCAATATTATTTCATTCTGCCATATTGCAGAATATGTCTTAAATGCCTTATATTATTGTTCATATGAAATTTTAATTTATAATTATCAATGCTCAGAATAAAGACATCTGCAGAAAACTATCATAATATTGTGGGAAAAGGCTAGGACAAATGATTGAAGAGAACATTCCATGTGCTATACAAATGTCTGGCAAATGGTGAAAGTTATCAGGTCACAGTGCATGGTATTGATTTTTGCTGTACTATATATTAACATATTTATTATAAACATGAAATTGGGTAAGAGGGGAGGACAGGCAGAGTTTTAGAGATATTTGAGTGGCTATTTGTAAGGTTTGACACATAAATTTGTTCCCAGAAAATAAATAACACATAGGATGATCACTGGGTAGGAAATGCATCATCAAATTTTTCTTTATCCTTAATTGGACTACATCATACTAAAAAGCTTCTGTGCAGCAAAGGAAACAATCAACAAGGTAAAGAGACAACCTACAGAATTAAGAGAATATTTACAAACTATACATCTGAGAAGGGGCTAATATCCAAAATACATAAGGAACTAAAAGAACTCTAAAGCAAGAAAGTTACCTGACCAAAAATGGGCAAAATATCTGAATAGACATTTCTCAAAAGAAGACATACAGATATCCAAAAGGCAATTTTTAAAAGGTTCACAATCATTAACCATGAGGGAAATGCAAATTCAAACCACAATGAGAAATCACCTCGCACCTGTAAAAATGGGTATTATAAAAAAAGACAAAAGTGTGGCAAATGCTTACACACTATTGATGGGAATGTAAATTAGTACAACCATTATGGAAAATAGTGTGGAGGTTCCTCAAAAATCTAAAAATAGAACTACCATATGATCCAGCAATCCCACTACTGCGTACACATCCAAAGAAAATGCAATCAGTGTGTTGGAGAGATAGCTGCACTCCCATGTTCACTGCAGCATTATCTATAATAGCCAAGATATGAAATCATTCTAAGTGTCTGACAGTGAATGAATGGATAAAGAAAATGTGGCGTATATATGCAATGGAATGCCATTTGGTCATTTTAAAAAAGAACAAATTTATTTCATTTGTGAAAACATTGATGAATCTGAAGGACATTATATTAAGTGAAAAAAGCCAGGCACAAAAAGACAAATACTGAATTATCTTACTCTTATGTGGAATCTAAAAATGTTGACCTCACAAAAACAGACAAAATACCAGTTATCAGGGGTAAGGGTAATTAACGGGGATGAGGATTTCGGGAGATGTTAGCCAAAGGATACAAAAGTTCAGTTAGATTGAAAAAATAAGTTCAAGAGACCTACTGTACAACATACTTGTTAATAATGTTGACTGTAGTTAATAATTTATTGTATTCTTGAAAATTGCAGAGAGAGTCAATATAACGTGCTCTTATGACAACAATTATAATGATGTGAGGTAATGCATTTGTTATTTAGCTACATTTAGCCATCCCACAATGTATATCCCTCAATATATTATGTCATGTATGGTACATACACACAGTTTTATCTGTCAATTTTTTAGGAAAAAAAAAAAAAAAGCTGGAGACATCACACTACCTGACTTCAAACTGTACTACAAGGCTACAGTAACCAAAAGACCATGGTACTGGCACTAAACAGATATACAGACCAATGAAAGAATAGAGGCCTCAGAAATAATGCCACTAATCTACAACCATCTGATCTTTGAAAACCTGACCAAAACAAGCAATGGGAAAAAGATTCCCTATTTAATAGCTGTTGTTTGGAAAACTGACTAGCCATATGGAGAAAACTGAAACTGGATCCCTTTCTTATACCTTATACAAAAATTAACTCAAGATGAATTAAAGACCTAAACATAAGACTTAAAGTCATAAAAACCCTAGAAGAAAATCTAGGCAATACCATTCAGGACGTAGGCATGTGCAAAGCCTTCATGATTAAACCACCAAAAGCAATGACAACAAAAGCCAAAATTGACAAATGGTGTCTGATTAAAGAGCTTCTGCACAGCAAAAAAAAAAAAAAATCTATCATTGGAGTGAACAGGCAATCTAGAGAATGGGAGAAAAATTTTGTATTCTATCCAGCTGACAAAGGGCTAATATCCAGAATCTACAAAAAAACTTAAAAAAATTTACAAGAAAAAAACAAACATATCAAAAAGTAGGTGAAGAATACGAACAAACACTTCTCAAAAGAAGATATTTATGTGGCCAACAAACGTATAAAGAAAAAAGCTCGTCATCACTGATCATTAGAGAAATGCAAATCAAAACTGCAATAAGATACCATCTCACGCCAGTTAGAATGGTGATCATTAAAAAGTAAGGAGGCAACAGATGCTGGAAAGGATATGGAGAAATAGAAATGCTTTCACACTGTTGATGGGAGTGTAAATTAGTTCAACCATTGTGGAAGACAGTGTGGTAATGCCTCAAGGATCTAGAACCAGAAATACCTTTTGACCCAGAAATCTCATTACTGGGTATATACCCAAAGGATTATAAATCATTATACTATAAAGACACATGCACACATATATTTATCGCAGCACTATTCACAATAGCAAAGACTTGGAACCAACCCAAATGCCCATCAATGATAGACTGGATGAAGAAAATATGGCATATATATACCAAGGCATACTATGTAGTGATAAAAAAGGATGAGTTCATGTTCTTTGCAGGGACATAGATGAAGCTGAAAACAATCATTCTCAACAAGCTAACACAGAACAGAAAAGCAAACACCGCATGTTCTCACTCATAAGTGGGAGTTGAACAAGAAGAACACGTGGACACAAGGAGTGGAACATCACACTCCGGGCCTGTCAGGGGTAGGGGGCTAGGGGAGGGATAGCATTCTGAGAAACAATGTAGATTATGGGTTGCTGGGTACAGCACACCACCATGGCATGTGTAAACCTATGCTGTAAACCTCCATGTTCTTCACATGTATCCCAGAACTTAAAGCATAATTTAAAAACAATAAACAACTTGTTCTTAAAAAACAGATAGCACCCATTTATTGTCAATTTTCTGTTTGATCAAAATAGAACAGCTCTTTAACATTTGGAAGACATGTTTTTGTGCTGCCACATCTTCAATTAATGTATTGGTTCTTTCTTTATAAGTGATTAAAACTTACATTTGCATCATACTGATTAAAGTTGAAATTTATTTTCCTTTTATTTTTCCCAGAATCTCCATGTAAATACCATCTAACCCACTGGTAAACTTTCCTAACTTAACAATCCTTTTCTATAACTTCAGTGAAACTTCTAAAGTGGACTAAACTCCCTTAGAACATGTTCACTTTTTCCCCTGGTTTTTGCTGGCAGTGGAAAGAAAACACTCTCAAAAATGTGAAGGCTTGAGTTTTAGGCCCAACTGTGCTTTTAATAAGCTGTATAACCTTGGAGAAGTCACTCTACCTTCTGGAAATCAGTTTTCACATTTATACAAAGAGAAGTTTGGACTAAAGTTTTTTGTTCCTTTTATATTTCTAAGATTTTGTCTTCAAGGACATTTAGCTATTATTTATTATATTTTATTTTCATGTGATGCTAATTAGGTTTTTTGATTAGGTGGTCAATATACAATCTACACTGCTTTTGGATTGATCTGTTTTAAATATATATAGAGTTTGCCCACTCACACCATTTTTGTAATGGCTCCACCACTTTAATGCAGAGAGGAAGGTTCGTTCAATGGGGTAGAGAGTGTTACTAGAGTTTTGCTGATTTAAAGAAACCATAATCTAGGTTCTCAAATTTTCTGTTTATATCAGTGTTCATTTCATATAACAGAAATTCTAAAATACACTGCCTTCCGTAAGACAGAAGTTCATTTCTATATTCACATAAAAACAAGTCCACAATTTTGCAGTCAAGCTGTAGCAGGTTCAAGTGGAAATTGGTTCCTCAGGTTCCTCCTATTTTGGGCCACTACCATCCACTAATCTTGAAGATCGAAGAAAAATATTCATTCCTTTAGTTTATCTGCCTTCTCAAAGAGAAGCATTTTCATTTAAAACAAAATGGCTAACTCTGGAGATTTGGGAGGATTTAGGAAAACGTTTTTGTTTGTTTTTCGAGACTGAATCTCACTGTCACCCAGGCTGGAGTGCAATGGCATGATCTCGGCCCTCTGAAACCTCCACCTCCTGGGTTCAAGTGATTCTTCTTCCTCAGCCTCCCTGGTAGCTGGAATTACAGGCACATACCACCACACCCAGATAATTTTTGTATTTTTAGTAGAGACAGGGTTTTACCATGTTTTGGACAGCCTGGTCTTAAAGTACTAACCTCAGGTGATCCACTCACCTCAGCCTCCCAAAGTGCTGGGATTACAGGCATAAAAGAAAACATTTTTTGACAAGGAAATTTCACAGGCAATGTGTCATATTTTATATTACCTCATATTAGGAGACACATAATGTCTGGTTATTTCTTACTAGTGACACTATGACACTAAGGGAGACCATGTAGTTAAATTGGTAACAGCTAGATCTATTATAATAATACTTTGATTTTTGCAATGAATAAGTTATCTGAATACTGCTACTTAGGCACCCTGCTGCTATATTCTGTTCCCCTCTAACTTTTCCCTTAATGATTACAGCATCCATTAATAGTTCTTTCCTAGTTAGTATCCTGAGGGTCACAGCATGACAACTGTCCAGTTTTTTCATTCATTCTTCATTTGTTAACTAGCATTCTTTTATAAAGATAGACTCCTCTCACACAATATGTTCCAAGATGTCCAAGAAAAATTTTACTGAACAGTTACACAGGCAAAGAAGACTTTATTCAGGACTATTTCAGTAGAGCAGAGATTGAACTCAATTCTGGAGAAACAAAAGGTGGGAGGATTTTAAGCTCTGTGGTGAGGCAACAGAAAGAACTGGAAAATGTTAGGGAGAAAGTTGACCAATGTGATTAGTTATGTGTGTTTGCTAAGTGTTGCTTGTCAAAGGTGGGCCCCTACCCTCCCACAGAAACTGGGAGATTAGAAAGCAATCTTTCTTGATTATTACATTTCAATTGGTTGGCTCCCAAGTCCTTGAAAATAACATTTCTGTTTTGTAAAACTGACAAGAGCCTGGGAGAAGATTTATATATCAAAGAGAAAGACAAAAAAATTACAACAGAAAGTTTTCTCCAAGTCAATCCTCTAAGAAAAAAGAGTACACAGATCTAAATTCAGGAAGAAACCCTCTAAAATTTAGTCAAGTTGAGGGGAACATTGAGGCAGTCTTGATGAAAGCTTGTCTTGAACTTTTCCGTAAGATAATACACATAATGTTCATCTTCAAGGTCATTTCTTGGTCCAAAATAGTTGCTGGATTCAATTATCATGATCACTTGCCAGGCAGCAGAAAGGAAAAAGGTAAAATAAAAATCAGCATATGCCAGCTATCTGTTTTTCCCTTAAGGATCCTTAAAACTATCCAACAACTTATCTTAGCATGTAATTGATCATCCCTAGCTACAAGGAAGACTGAGAAATATGATATTTTATCTGAGGACATTTCTGCCTGGAGAAGTCAGGAGTTAGTACTTTTAATGATGAAAGTGGCCATTGAGCAAGAAATCAGAAGTCTCAAACATACTGGTAAACATAAATGTTATATGTTGTGAAAATAAAAGCACTGGAAACTCTGAAGAAGTTCATTAAATTATGTTTCCTCAGATCTGCTACACATCATATTTTGTTTCATGAGGAGTATATCTCAAGCCCAATGATTCACATCTGCTTTCAGCAAATCAAACTAAAACGATACAGAAGGATAGTATTCTTTTTATCCAATGACCTAAGAAAGACAAAATGTAGAAAATATTTTGAACATTGTGGTGTTTAGGACATTTTAATCTGGTTTAAGAACCTGCTGCTTTAGAGATCGAGAAATAAACCTTAAAAATCTGTTAGAAAGAACTTTCAATTAATGACCTCCAGATTGTATTTATCTTGACCTGAATCAAATCAGAACTGAAAGTTCCTGATTAATCCTGTCTGCCTAATCCTCCAATTATGTAAGGTGGTTCCAACAAACATCAGGAACATCAGTAAAAACCACAACTCCTTACTCATTATGACATAAACTGGAAGAAGTGTTTCAAACTACAAAGAAGTGTTCCTAATTAGACAGGGTGATATTACAATTGAAATTAGAATTCTAGGCTTTAATTTGGTATAGTTGCTCCTTGTTTAAAAATATTTTATGAATAATCTTTCATACTTTCTACATAATGTCTAAACATCCTGAATAAAACTTAAGCACTCACACTTGGGTTCATCATCATGATGCAGACACATTTGTTTCAATGATTATGTTTCTCTAAGTACATTCTTAATTCTTCCCTAGTAGCATGACTAGCATACTAGAGACATAGTACATATTGGTCATGTGAACTAAAACCATAGTTTATATTAAATGCTTTATTTCTAAAACACTGAGCCTGCCATTTATAAATATAAGCATATTTAGGGAGAAGGCAGAGCAAGACGGTAGAATAGAAGGCTCCACCAATTGTCTCCTCACTGCAAGGACACCAAGAAAACAACTATCTACACAGAAAAAACACCTTTCTAAGAATCAAAAATCAGGTGAGCACTTATATTACCTGGTTTTGTAGTACATAGTTTAAACTTCGTTTCACTGAAAGAAGCACTACAGAGATTTTTTAAAGTCCTGAAACACTGTCCTCACTCCCTATCCTCACTGGCAATGGCAACATGGTACTAAGAGTGTCTCTAGGCACTAGGGGAAGGAGAACACAGCAATTTTGAGGCATTGAACTTAGTGCCATTCCATTAGAGCAGAAAGAAAAATGCAATCAGATTCAGCTGATGCCAGCCCACAGAAAGAGCATTTAAAATATCCCTAGCCAGAGGAAAATCACTCATCTTAGTAGTCCTAACTTGAGTGCCTGCAAACTTCACCATGGTGGTCTACAGTGCGCCATGTCTCCATATAAATTTGAAAGGCAGTATAGGCCATGAGGACTGCAACACTTAGGTGAGTCCTAGGGCAGAACTAGGATCAGAGTCAGTGGACTCAGGAGACACATGATATACTGAGACAGCAGCTAGGGCAGCCAAAAGAGTGCTGGCATCATCCCTCCCCTAACCCCAGCCTGCACATCTCATGACTCCAAAAGGGTCCCTATATTTCCACTTGAGAATAGGAGAGGGAAAACCGGGGAGGACTTTGTCTTGCATCTTGGATACCAGTTCAGCCACAGCAGGATAAGGCACCAGTCAGACTCATAAGGCCTTTGTTGCTGTCCTAGATCTCATATGACATTTCTGAACACACCATGGGCCAGAAGATAATCTGCTGCCCTAAAGGAAAGGCCCCAGTCCTGGCAGCATTCATCATCTGCCAACTGAAGAGCCCTTGGGCCCTGAATAACAAGCAGCAATACACAGGTACTACGTCCAGAGCCTTTGGTGAACCTCTGACACTTGCTGATTTCAGGTGAGACTTGGTACATTATCGGCTATGGTGGCTCTTGGGCAAAACTTCTGCTTGAGAAAAGCAGAGGGAAAAGGAAAAGGGACTTTGTCTTGCACCTTAGGTACCAGCAAGGTGACAGGGGGGTAGAATACAAGTGAGTTTTTGGGGTCCCCAATTCCAACGTGACTCTTAAATGGCATTTCTGGATATGCCCTTGGCCAGTGGGGAGCCCATTGACCTGAAGTATGAGTCCCAGGTGAGGCAGTATTCACCACAGCCTGATTTAAGAGCATTGGCTAGTAGTCTGGTAGTACTCCTCATGGCCCGGGGTGGTGGTGGCTACAGGAAGAGGCACCTCTGCCTTTGGAAAGAGAAGGAAAGAGTGGGAAGGGCTGTGTTTTGTTTGAGTGCCAGCTCAGCCACAATACAATAGAACACCAAGTAGACTTCTAAGGTTTTTCACTCTAGTCCATAATGCCGAGACAGCACCTCTGGACCCACCTGGGGACTCTGAAGGAAACGACATAGGCCTGGCTGACTTTGCCACCTGCTGATTGTAGAGCACCAGGGCCTTGAGTGAACACAGACAGTAGCCGGGGAATGGTTATAACAGGCCTTGGGTGAGACCCAAATACTATGCTGGCTTCAGACTTAACCTAGCATAGTCAGGGGTGTTTGTGTCACTCCACCTCCAACTTCAGGTGACTCGGGACAAAGAGAGAGACTCTGTTTGGAGAAAATAGAAAAAAGAACAATAGTCTCTGCCTGGTAATCCAAAGAATTCTTTTGGATCTGGTCTAAGACTATCACGGCAGTACCTCTATGGTCTGGAAAAACCACAGTGTTACAGGCTTGGGGTGCCCCCTAAAGTAGATACAGCTTATATCAGAACACCCAAATACTTCCAAATATCTGAAAAACCTTCCCAAGAAGAGTGGCTACAAATAAACCCAGACATTAAAGACTATAGTAAATACCTAACTCTTCAATGTCCAACACCGAAGAACATCTACTAGCATCAACACCATTCAAGAAAACAATCTCACCAAAAGAACTAAATAAATTACCAGGGACCAGTCCTTTAAAAAACAGAGATATGTGATCTTTCAGACAGAAAATTCAAAATAGTTGTGTTGAGGAAACTCAAAGAAATTCAGGGTAACACAGAAAAGGAATTCAGAATTCTATCACATAAATTTAACAAAAATATTAAGATAATTAGAAGGAATCAGGCAGAAATTCTGGAGCTGAAAAATGCAATTGGCATAATGAAGAAAGCATGAGAGTTTTTAAATAGCAGAATGCATCAAGCAGAAGAAATAATTAGTGAGCTTGAAGATGGGCTATTTGAACATACAGGGACAGAGAAGACAAAGGAAAAGGAATAAAAAACAAGGAAGCATGCCTACAGAATCTAGGAAATAGACTCAAAAGGGCAAATCTAAGAGTTATTGGCCTTAAACAGGAGGCAGAGAAAGAGGAAGTAGAAAGTTTATTCAAAGGGATAATAAAAGAGAACTTCCCAACTAGAGAAAGATATCAATATCCAAGTACAAGAAGATTATGAAACACCAAAGAAGACTACCTCAAGACATTTAATATCAAACTCTCAAAGGTCAAGGATAAATAAAGTATCTTAAAAGTAACAAGAGAAAAGAAACAAATAACAGACATTGGAGCTCTGATACATTTGGCAGCAGACTTTTAAGTGGAAACCTTATAGGCCAGGAGAGACTAGCATGACGTTTTTAAAGTGCTGAAGGAAAAACAAAAACCAAAACAAAAAACTTTAACCTAGGATAGTATATCCAGAGAAAAAGCAAAAGCTGAGGAATTTAATCAATACCAGAATTGTCCTACAACAAATGCAGGACAATTAAAGGTAGTATTTCAATCAGAAAGAAAGGACATGAATGAGTGGTAAGTATGCAGAAAAACACAGAATATTATACCACTGTAACTGTGGTGTGTAAATGACTCTTATTCTAAGTAGAAAGACTAAACAATAAACCAATCAAAAATAATAACTACAACAATCTTTCAAGACATAGTACAATAAGATGTAAATAGAAACAACAAATCATTTAAAAGCAGGCAGACAAAGTTAAGGCATAGAGTTTTTATTATTATTATTGTTTGTTTGTTTATGCAAATAGTTGTTAAATTATCAGGTTAAAATAATGGGTAGTATAGCATTTGCAAGCTTCATGGTAACCTCAAACCAAAAAACACACAATGAACGCAAAAAATAAAAAGCAAGAAACTAAATCATATCACCAGAGAAAATCACCTTCACTAGAAGAAGACAAGAAAGAATAAAAAAGAAAGAGAAGACCACAAAACAACCAGAAAACAAACAACAAAATGGCAAGAGTAAGTCCTTACTTGTCATAATAACATTACATGTAAATAGACTAAACTATCTTATCAAAAGACATAGACTGGCTGAATAAATGAAAAAATAAGAACCATTGATCTGTTGCCCAGAAGAAACATACTTCACCTATTAAGACACCCCAAGACTAAAAATAAATGGATAAAAAAAGACATTCCATGTATATAAAAATCAGAAAAGAGCAGGAATTACTAATCTTATATCAAACAAAATAGACATCAAGACAAAAACTAAAAGAAAAGATAAAGAATGTCACTATATAATGATAAAAGGGTGAATACATCAAGAGGACATAATTTTAATATATGTGCACCCAAACTGGAGCACACAGCTACGTAAAGCAAATATTATTAAAGCTACAGAGAGAGATAGGCCCCAATACAATAGCTGGAGATTTCAACACCCCACTTTCAGCATTGGACCGATATTCCAGACAGAAAGTCAACAAAGGGTGGTGGGGCAAGATGGCAGACTAGAAATAGTCATGTTCAGAGGCTCCCATTGAGAAAATCATAATAAGAATGTGAATTCTTCACCGGCAACCAAGGTATCCAGGTTCTCCCATCAAAATTTATAAGAAAGCTGGTGTGACCCACAGAGAGAAGGAAGAGCAGTATGGTATGACGGCCCACCTGAGAGCCCCAAAGGGAAGGGGAACTCCCTACCCCCCGCCAAGGGAGGCAGTAAGTGAACACACTACCCAGCTGGGAAAACTGTGCTTTTTACATGGAACTGTACAACCCATGAATTGGAAGATCTCACTTGAGAATCCACGTGACCAGGAGCTAGCATCCCAAATGTGGAGCACACAGATTCTTATAGCCTCTCAACTGGAATATGCTTAAGACTACCGAACTATAGGAGGAGGGGTGATCACCACCAGCTGTGGCTGCCTGCTGTCTAAGCCCTTTGAGCTGCTTGGGAGTGGGGCAGCAGCCAGCAGTGGGACTCCCAACTGCCTAACATTCTAAGACCCCTGGGCAGGAAAGGGCAGCACCCATTTCTATAGCTCCAGGTTGCGCCTTTTCCTTACTGGAGCCAGGAAAGCTGGATGGCTTGGTTACAAGACTTGTCTGCACAGCCCAACATACTGGCTGTGGCAGTCTGTGGCCAGAATGCCTCTTCAGGTCTAACTCCAATCCATCCTTCCTCAGTGGGTGGGGCTTCCCTGCAGGATCTCCAAGAACTCCAGCCAGAGGTTCAGGGACAGAATTTAGATTTCCCTGGGACTGAACCCCTAAGGAGAGGGATGGCCACAGTCTCTGCAGACCAGCAGACTTAGCCTTTCCTCCTGGTAGTCCTTAGGAATCCGGGTAGCCCAGATGAGTGGGTTTTCCCCCAGCGAAACGTACCCTCTCCATCAAGGGGCAAAGTGTTTCATTAAACAGGTCCTGCTCCCTTTGCCACCCAAATGGGTGAGACCCTCCAACAAGTGTTGCCAAACACCCTAAACAGGAGCAATCCTACTGGTATCAGGTTGGTGCCGATCAATGTCAGAAGTCCCAGAAGAAGGTGCAGGCACCCATTTTTGCTGCTCTCCAGCCTCTTGAGTGACATCTCCAGGCACAGGAGCAAAACGGATGAACAGGGCCTGAAGTGAACCCCACAGCAAACTGCAGCAGCCCTGCAGAAGAGGGACCTGACTACTGAAAGAAAAACAAGCAAATAGAAAGTGGCAACAGCAGCATGAACAATAACAACAACAAAAGGCCCCCACAAAAGCCTCATCAAAGGTCAGCAGCCTCAAAGACCAAAACTAGATAAACTAATGAAGATGAGGAACAATCATTGAAAAAATGCTGAAAACCCAAAAGGCTGGAGTGCCTCCTGTCCTCCAAATGATCACAACATCTCTGCATCAATGGCACAGAACTGGACAGAGGATCAAATGGATGAAGTGACAGACGTGGGCTTCAGAAGATGGGTAATAAAAACTGTGATGAGCTAAAGGAGCATGTTCTAACCCAAAGCAAAGAAGCTAAGAATGTCAATCAAAGGTTTGGGGGATTGCTTACTAGAATAACCAGCTTAGAGGGGAATGTAAATGACCTGATGGAGCTGTAAAACATAGCATGAGAACTTCATGAAGCGTACACAAGTATCAACAGCCGAATTAACCAAGTGAAAGAAAGGAGATCAGTGTTTAAAGGCCACCTTACTGAAATAAGAAATACAGACAAGAATAAAGAAAAAAGAATGAAAAGGAATGAACAAATCCTCTAATAAATATAGGACTTCATAAAAAGATCTAACCTATGATTGACTGGAGTACCAGTAGGAGATGGGGAGAACGGAAACAATCTGGAGAGAACACTTCACGATATTATCCAGGAGAACTTCCTCAACCTAGCAGGACAGGCTAACGTGTGAATTCAGGAAATACAAACACCATTAAGATATTCCACAAGAAAATCAATCCCAAGACATGTATCATCAGATTCTTCAAAGTTGAAATGAAGAAAAACTGTTAAGGGCAGCCAGAGAGAAAGAACAGACCACATACAAAGGGAAGCCCATTAGACTAACAGCAGACCTCTCAGCAGAAACTCTACAAGTCAGAAGAGGTTGGGGCCCAATATTCAACATTCTTAAAAAAAAGAATTTTCAACCCAGAATTTCATTTCCAGCTAAATTAAACTTCATAAGCAAAGGAAAAATACAACCCTTTCCAGAGAAGCAAATGCTGAGGGATTTTGTTACCACCAGGCCTGTCCTGCAAGATTTCCTGAAAGAAGCACTAAATATGTAAAGGATAAACTGGTGCTAGCCACTGCAAAAAATACACCAAAATATAAAGACCAATTACACTATGAAGGAACTTCATCAACTGGTATGCAAAATAACCAAATAGTATCATGATGATGGGATCAAATTCACACATAACAATACTAACCTTAAATGTATATTAGCTAAATGTCCCAATTAAAAGACACAGACTGGCAAATTGGATAAGGAGTCAAGACCTACTGGTGTGTTTTATTCAGGAGACCCATCTTACATACAAAGACACATACAGGCTCAAAATAAAGAGGTGGAGGAAAATTTACCAAGCAAATGGAAAGCAAAAAAAGCAGGGGTTTCAATTCTACTCTCTGACAAAACAGACTTTAAACCAACAAAGATCAAAAAGGACAAAGAAGGGCATCACATAATGGTAAAGGGAACAACTCAGCAAGAAGAGCTAACTATTCTGAGTGTATATGCACCCAATATAGGGCCATCCAAATTCATGAAACAAGTTCCTAGAGATCTACAAAGAGACTTAGTCTCCTGCACAGTTATACTGGGAGACTTTAACATTCCACTCTCAGTATTAGACAGAAAATTAACAAGGATATTCAGAACTTGAACTCAGCTATGTATCAAGTGGACCCAATAGGTGCCTTTGCAACTTTCTACCCCAAATCACCAGAATATATATTCTTCTCAGTGTTGCATGGCATTTATTCTAAAATCAACCACAATAATTGGAAGTAAAACATTACTTGGCAAATACAAAAGTACTGAAATCATGACAGTCTCTCAGATCACGGTGCAATCAAGTCAGAACTCAGGATTAAGAAACTTACTCAAAACCACACAATTTTGTGGAAGTTCAACAATCTGCTTCTGAATGACTGACTCTTGGGTAAATAATGAAATTAAGGCAGAAATCAAGAAGTTTTTTGAAACCAATGAGAACAAAGAGGCAACATACCACAATCTTTGGGACACAGATAAAGAAGTATTAAGAGGGAAATTTATAACACTAAATGCCCACATCGGAAAGCTGGGAGGATCTCCAGTTGACACACAAATATCACAATTAAAAGAGCTAGAGAAGCAAGAGCACACTAATCCAAAAGCTAGCGGAAGGCAAGAAATAACTAAGATCAGAGAAGAATTGAAGGAGATAGAGACATGAAAAACCCTACAAAAAAAAAATCAATGAACAAGGAGCTGGTTTTTTAAAAAAAATTAACAGAACAGCTACACTTCTAGCTAGACTAAGAAGAAGGGAGAGAAGAATCAAATACACACAATAAAAAATGATAGAGGGTTTGTCACCACTGACCACACAGAAATACAAACTACCATCAGAGAATACTATAAACATCTCTATGCAAATAAGCTAGAAAATCTAAAAGTAATGGACAAATTGTGGATGTATACACCCTACCAAGACTAAACGAGGGAGACGTTGAATTCCCAAATAGACTAATAACAAGCTCAGAAACTGAGGCAAAAATTAATAGCCTACCACATCAGCACCAACAAAAAGCCCAGGCCTAGACAGATTCACAGCTGAAATCCATCAGAAACACAAAGAAGAGGTAGTACCATTCCTTCTGAAACTATTCCAAACAATTAAAAAGGAGGGACTTCTCTCTAACTCATTTTATGAAGCCAGCATCATCCTGATATCAAAACCTGGAAGAGACACAACAACAATAACAAAAAAAAAAACTTCAGGCCAATAACCCTGATGAACCTCAATGCAAAAATCCTCAATAAACTACTGGCAAACTGAATCCAGTAGCACATCAAAAAACTTATCCACCATGATCAAATCAGCTTCATCACTGGTATGCAAGGCTGGTTCAACATATGCAAATCAATAAACATAATCCACCACATAAACAGAACCAAAGACAAAAACCACATGATTATCTCCATAGATACAGAAAAGGCCTTTGATAAAATTCCACATCCCTTCATGCTAAAAACTCTCAATAAACTCGGTATTGATGGAATATATCTCAAAATAATAAGAGCCATTTATGACAAACCCACAGCCAATATTCTATTGAATGGGTAAAAGCTGGAAGCATGCCCTTTGAAAACTGGTACAAGACAAGGATGCCCTCTCTGATCACTCCTATTTAACACAGTATTGGAAGTTCTGGCCAGGGCGTAAGGCATGAGAAAGCAATAAAGGGCATTCAATAGAAAGAGAGGAAGTCAAGTTGTCTCTCTTTTTAGACAACAGGATTTTATGTTTAGAAAACACCATATCTCAGCCCCAAATCTTTTTAAGCTGATAAGCAACTTCAGCAAAGTCTTAGGATACAAAATCAATGTGCAAAAATAACAAGTATTCCTTCATGCCAACAATAGGCAAGCAGAGAGCCAAATCACAAATGAACTCTCTTTGACACTTGTGACAAAGAGAATAAAATACCTAGGAATACAGCTAACAAGAGAAGTGAAGGACCTCTTCAAGGAGAACTACAAACCACTGCTCAAGGAAATAAGAGAGGTCACAAACAAATGGAAAAACATTCATCCTCATGGATAGGAAGAATCAATATTGTGAAATGCCCATGTTGCTCAAAGTAATATTTTGATTCAATGCTATTCTTATCAAACTACCATTGACATTCTTCACAGAATTACAGAAAAAGAAAACTTACCTTAAATTTCATATAGAATCAAAGAAAACCACATATAGCCAGGACAATCCTAAGCAAAAAGAACAAAGACGGAAGCATCATGCTACCTGACTTAAAACTATACTACGAGGCTACAGTAACCAAAACAGCATGGTGCTGGTACCAAAATAGACATATAGACCAATGGAGAAGAACAGAGGCCTCAGAAATAATACATCTACAAGCCATCTGATCTTCAACAAACATGACAAAAATAAGCAATAGGGAAAGGATCTTCCATTCAGTAAAAGGTGAAAAGAAAACTGGCTAGCCATATGCAAAAAAATAAATAAATAAAACTACCCCTTCCTTACACCTTAAACAAAAATTAACTCAAGATGGATAAAGACTTAAAGGTAAAATCCAAAACCATAAAAACCCTGGAAGAAAACCTAGGAGATACCATTTAGGACATAGGCATGGGCAAAGACTTCATGACAAAAATCCCAAAAACAACTGCAACAAAAGCCAAAATTGACAAATGGGATCTAATTAAATTGAAGAGTTTCTGCACAACAAAAGAAACTATCATCAGAGTGAACAGGCAACCTACAGAATGAGAGAAAATATTTGCAATTTACCCATCTGACAAAGGTCTAATAACCAGAATTTACAAGAAACTTAAATTCACAAGAAAAAAAAAACATCAATAAGTGAGTGAAGATTATGAACCCTTCCCAAAAGAAGACATTTACATGACTAAAAAACATGAAAAAAACCTGAACATCACTGATCATCAGAGAAAAGCAAATAAAAACCACAATGAGAATACCATCTCATGCCAGTCAGAATGACGATTATTAAAAAGTCAGGAAACAATAGATGCTGGCGAAGCTCATGATTATTGGTGCAGAAATCCTCAACAAAATCTTAGCAAATTGAATTAAACAAAATATTAGAAAGATCCTTCATAATAACCAAGTGGGATTTATCCCTGTGATGCAATGCTGGTTCACACTGATTCACAAATTAATCAAAATGATATATTTTATCAACAGGATGAAAGATAAAACCATGTGATCACTTCAATTAATGCTGAAAAAGCATTTGATAAAATTCAACATCCCTTTCTGATAAAAAACCGTCAAAAAAATGGAGAGTGAAGGAGCACACCTCATCATGATAAAATCTATATATGACACACTCATAACTAGTATACTCAATGAGGAAAAATTGAAAGCCTTTCCTCTAAGATCTGGAACCTAACAAGCATGTCCACTGTCACCTGTTATTCAAAATCGTACTGTAAATCCAAGCTACAGCAATCACACAAGAGAGAGAAATAAAGGGCATCCAAATTGGAAAGAAGAAGTCAAATTATCCTTGTTGCAGACGATATAATCTTATACTTGGAAAAACCTAAAAACTCCACAAGAAAACTATGAGAACTGATAAGCAAATCTAGTAAAGTTGCAGGATATAAAATCAACATATGACAATCAGTAACATTTCTATATGTCAACAGTGAACACTGTGGAAAAAGTTAAAAAGTAATCCCATTTACAATAGCCACATTTAAGATTAAATACTTAGGAATTAATCAAAGGAGTGAAAGATCTCTATAATAAAAACTATAAAACACTAGTGAAAGATCTCTATAATAAAAACTATAAAACACTAGTGAAAGAAATTGGACGCACAAAAAAATGGATAAGTATTTTATGCTCATGTACTGGAAGAATCAATATTGTTAAAATTTCCAATACCCAAATTAATGTACACATTCAATGCCACTCCTATCAAAATACCAATGACATTCTTCACAGAAATAGAAAACACAAACCTAAAATTTGTATGGAACCACAAAAGACTCCGAATAGCCAGAGCTATCCTAAGCAAAAAGAACAAAACTGGGAGAATCACATTTCCTGACTTCAAATTATACTACAGAGTGATAGTGACCCAAACAGCATGGTACTGGCATGAAACAGACACATATACCAATAGAACAGAATAAAACACCCAAAAACAAATCCATATAACTACAGTAAACTTGATTTCAACAAAGTTGCCAAGAACATACAATGGGGAGAAAAAACATCCCTTCAATAAATGATGGTGAGAAAACTGACTATCCGTATGCAGAAGAGGAAACTACACCCCTATCCCTCACCGTCCGTCACATCAAAATAGATAAAGGACTTAAATCTAAGACCTCGAACCATAAAACTACCACAAGAAAATTGCGGATTATCTCCAAAACATTGGCCTGGGCAAGAATTTCTTGAGCAATACCACACAAGCACAGGCAACCAAAGCAAAAATGGACAAATGGGATCACATCAAGTTAAAAATATTCTGTACAGCAAAGGAAACAATCAACAAAGTGAAGAGACAACTCACACAATCAGAGAAATTATTTGCAAACTACCCATCTGACAAGGGATGAATAACCAGAATATATAAGAAGCTCAAAAAACTGAAGAAAAAAATCTAATAATCCATTCAAACAGTAGACATTTCTCAAAAGAAGACAAACAAATGGCAAAAACACGTATGTTCATTGCAATATCATTCACAACAGCAAAGACATGGAATCAACCTAAATGTCCATCAATACTAGATTGGATTAAGAAAATGAGGTACATATACACCACGGATAATATGCAGCCATAGTGGGAGACTTTAACACTACACTGTCAATATTACATAGATCAACGAGATAGAAAATCAACAAGGATATCCAGGACTTGAACTCAGACCTGGAACAACTAGACTTAACAAATATTTACAGAACTCTCCTCCCACAAATCCACAAAACATACATTTTTCTCAGTATCACATTATACCTATTTTAAAAGTGACCACAT